>JAODAL010023461.1:0-62642 GCA_025379985.1 Phyllomedusa bahiana
CACAAGGTGTCCCCCCCACGTTTAGCAGAGGGGGGGTGGATATGTAAGGTGGCAACAGCACGAAGGGTGTACAAGGGCGTATACATCCCGGCCAGAGTCCTTACGTGCACCTTCAGATGTCCTGACACATGCCCCCAAGGTAAGGAGCCTTGGGGGAATGAAAGGCCAAAGTTAGATGGATGTCGACAGTATAGACTGTCGACATATGTTTAACACATTTAATGTTAGTATGGCTTCAACCATTTCCTGGGTCGTCCATTCATTGGGAGTGAGCATAGAGCAGGGTGGGTGCCCACTCCCCATGGCTCCACTCCGGGATTTCCCTGGAGTATATAAGTCAGCAGGTAAGCTGACTATGGTGGTTACAACTAGTGTTGAGCGATTACGTTGGCTATCGACATCGGGCGATAGTCGATAGTCGGCCACCATCGATAAGGTTTTTCGATAGTGAGCAGTCGATTATGAGCGATGACCATTAAAGTCTATGGGAGAGCAACAACACCTTCATTCTTACACCCAAACAGGGCTGGAGAAGCTGGAATTAACAGCCACAACAGTCAAATGGATACCTGCTACATCTTAGGCACAACACTTAGGCTATAAAAGCCACAGAATAAAAGTCACACACCATTCACTATCCCTGTCTTGTACCACAGCATGACCCTTAACCCTGCATCACCCACAAATTAAAAAGTGCCAGAAGGCAGTATGAAAATGAACCATCATTTTACTTGAACTGGACATTGAATATCCCTGTCCTGGAATGCAGCATGAGCCGCAAACCTGCATGACCCCCACATTTAAAAAGTGCCAGAAAAAGGAGTCTTTCAACCACCATTTTAGTTGAACTGGACATTGACTATACCTGTCCTGGGCCACAGCATGAGCCCCAAACCTGCATGACCCCACATTTAAAAAGTGCCGGAAAAAGGAGTCTTTCAACCACCATTTTAGTTTCACTGGACATTGACTATACCTGTCCTGGGCCACAGCATGAGCCCCAAACCTGCATGACCCCCACATTTAAAAAGTGCCGGAAAAGGAGTCTTTCAACCACCATTTTAGTTTCACTGGACATTGACTATACCTGTCCTGGGCCACAGCATGACCCAGGGCCGGAGTTACAGTGGGTGCGGTGAGAGCCCAGGCTGGCGTCCGTCATCTATTAACACACAGGTTAAAATGCCCTGATGACGCAGCAACGAAAACTGTCGTGCTGAAGCAGAGTGCGGAAGCGGAAGTGTGAGAACTCCAGCCTTCCTCAGTACACAGTCAATACCTGGGTAGCGCTTGCCCCTCCGTATGAGTGTGGACCAATTGAGCTTCACTTGGAAATACTGGTGGTTAACGCTCCTGTTACACCCAGGTGCCCTTTATCTTGGCATTCTTTTTCTCATTTTACTCAACGTGCTGGAGGAAATGGTCTCTGTACTTTGTTCTCTGTCCGTGCTCCATACTCCATGTCCTCTGAATAACCTACATCTGGTCAAGTTTTCCTGTACCTCCCTTGTACAATTCAGAGGAATTTTTTTAACAGCTATTTTGTACATGCAAGTTTTTTAGTACTTTAATTCTAGAAAACACATTATTAAAATCAGATGGAATCCCACCATGTCTTTGTTTCTCTTTTTTAATTGTATTAAATGGGTTGTCTCAATAAAGGGATTGATAGCTATGTTAAAGATCTTGCAAAAACAAGTCATTTTGCAATATGTGTCCATTAACAGGTCCTACCTATTCCTGTTTCTGACAGCACCATCACCCTTGAGCCACTCTTGACCATTGTGAAGAACAAATGTCTGTTAGAAACAAAAATTTTTAGAATAGGACCTGTAGTATAGCTGCATGTCACAGCAAAATGCCCCCAAAAATTCAAAACATGACCCATGAGCCATTTTGACAAATGTGAAAAAAATGTCTATTAGAAACAACATTTTTTAGAATAAGGACCTGTAGTATTGCTGCATTTCAAAGCAGCATGCCCCAAAAAAAATTATAAAAATGACTTCTCAGCCATTGTTAAAAATTGTGAAGGAGAAATACCACTTAGAAGCCACACTTCTGGTCCAAAGGACCATGATTATTGCTGTATCTCACAGCAACATGACCCCAAAAAATTATAAATATGACTTTTCAGCCACTGTTAAAAATTGTGAGGGAGAAATGCCACTTAGAAGCCCATTTCTGTTCCAAAGACCATGATTATTGCTGTAATCTCACAGCAAAAATGACCCCAAAAAATTATAAAATGACTTCTCAGCCACTGTTTAAAAATTGTGAAGGAGAAATGCCACTTAGGAAGCCATATTTCTGTTCCAAAGGACCATGATTATTGCTGTATTCTCACAGCAACATACCCCAAAAAATTATAAATATGACTTCTCAGCCACTGTTAAAAATTGTGAGGCAACATGACCCCAAAACCATTGCAATGTGAAAAATTCTAAAGATGAAGTGAGTAAATGAATATGGTTTTTGTCATGAAACCTTGGTGTCTTTTAGTCTCCTCACAGCAAAACCAGCAAAATGAACTGTTGGGAAATGAGAATAATAAAAATTGCAGTAAGAAATGATCATTTTAAAAATAAGTTTTTCATTTCTGTTTGGAGAGGAATGTGAAGTAGACCAGCAACTAATCGGTGACCCGGCAATTGGGGCCACAACATCATCAGAGATCCATGCCTGATTCATCTTGATGAAAGTCAAACGATCCACATTATCTGTGGAAAGCCGGATGCGTTTGTCTGTAAGACTCCTCCTGCTGGCTGAAGGTCCGCTCAGATATGACGCTGGCTGCTGGGCAGGAACAAACCTCTATGGCGTGGGGGAGCCAGCTTGGCCATTCGTTCCATTTTGATACCCAGAAGTCTATTGGGTCCGGAACACATACAAAAACATCGTTTTGGGAAAACGCAGATAGTCGTGCACCATGATCTTAAGCTGGTCTCTGGGTGTTGTATGTGTGGCCTGCATTGCATGCGTTTGGTGAGGTGGTAAATAAAGATAGCCAGAGGTCACCCATTAGGCTTGAAAATTTTAGATGACACGGGCGGGCCAGGGCAGGGATGGCTTTTCCTGGCAAAGAAATGCCTGCTCGGCATCTGGTATTGGGGGCGGGTTTTGAGGGCCATGACGTGGCGGAACCCACTGTGTCCACCAGACGGAAAGGCAACATTTCCAAGGCCAAAAGGGCCTGGAAAAGCCGACATTCAGGCTTTTGGCTTTGGGATGGTTTGGGTTAAAGTGTTTTCTTCTGCTCCCAAACCTGGAAGCAAGAAGGCTGGCTGCTAGACGGGCCGTGTACGGAGTGGCAGGTCGTCAAAACTGGCGGAAGGAGAAGGGGTAGGAAAGGGTCTCTGGTGGTGCTGGTGGTACTCGGGCGAAAAGGGGGAGGCTGAAGCGGAGGCTGATCCCTGATGACTCTGAGAGACATGGGAAGCTGAGGAACGCTTGGTGGTGGCGGAGGAGGAGGAGGCGGAGACAGAGGGTGTGATAGTGGTTGGAGGCCCGACGTCGGTCAGGCCTTTTTTGGCCAAGTGTTCCCTCCATTTCAACTCATGCATTCGCTGCATGTGACTAGACATGTTTGGGTGGTTAACCACTTAAGTTTCTTCCTCTACTTATGCGTTTACGGCAAAGGCGGCATATGACAAACGCTGGGTGAATAGGAGGCTTCTCAAAGAAGGCCCAGGCTTGAGAGGTCCTGGACCTTTTTTGACGGCATAAGCGAGGAGCGGGGTTTGCGCTGACCGTGGCTGGCGGAATCATATCAGCGGGGCTTCTGGGGACCGCCCTCTCCCTTTTTGTGGCAGGACCCGTATTGACACTACCCCATCATCCCTTCCTCGTCGTCCATGATGAAGCGCTCGCAAGCAAAATTCTGCGGAAAAGACCAGGATGGATCCGCAATGTGTCATCATCATCATCATCCCAAAACAGGTGACCCTTTTCGTTCCTGACTTTCTGCATCCAGAAGCTGGGGGGCTACAAGCAAGGGGCACTGCAAGGCGTTGCCGACCGCCCGGGATTTTTTGCCGATTGACCGGCTCCTTCACCTCCTCTGATGGCATCAGTAAAATGGGGCGCAGAGCAGACTAAATCATCCTCTTGATCTTTTTAACATGCCTTCTGACCCCAACCGCATTTTTGTCTTTAAAGAGGTCTTCAGACATGGATTATCCACATGGTGGGTACACGAGTTGACATTTGGGCTGCTTCATGTTGGAACGGATGCTGATGAAGCTGGAGACGACATTTGTGACCGTGACTGGGAGGAAAGAGAGGTAAGACTGCTAGATGCAGGTTGCATCTACCACTGAAGGACAGATTGGCGAAGATGTTCGATTACTTAGATTCACAGGGCCCTGGGCCCATCGATGACAGGCCTGACGGTTTGTGCAACTGACGATCCCGGCAAAGCGTGTTGTCGCCAGCACTGGGAAGGAGCACCTTCTCTCGTACCTCTACCTCCATGTGCTACCCCCCCTCTTTGCTCGCTTACCCCCCTGCATTTTTGCTCCATGTTCAGAATAAAAAATTTGAGAAGGTATGGAATTGTTTTGGAAAGTCTCTTATTAAAAGACGGCAAATCACAGCTATTCTCAAATCCCTATAAAAAAAAAAAAATTGCTGGATTCAAATTTTAAATGCAAGGTGTCTATCAACAAAATTCTGGACTGGGCAAAAGTGCAAAAAACACGTATCTGTTATGTTTTCGTATAATACACGGTATTTTTTGCACCTTTCAATTCACCTGTGGTGACTAAAAGAATTGCTGTTTTTAAAAATTTACGTGGATGCTGCGTCAATGAACAAAGCTGGGGTGCGCAAAAGTCAAAAAAACGTATCTGTTTTGTTTTTTGTATAAAACACGGTATTTTTTTCACCTTTCAATCACCTGTGGTGACTATAGAATTGCTGTTTTAAGATTTACGTGGATGCTGCGTCAATTTAACAAAGCTGGGTGCGGCCAAAAGTCAAAAAACACTATCTGTTATGTTTTCCCTAAAAATACACGGTATTTTTTGCACCTTTCAATTCACCTGTGGTGATTATAGAATTGCTGTTTTAAGATTTATGTTTGGAAAGCTGCGTCAATGAACAAAGCTGGGTGCGCAAAAATTAAAAAAACACGTATCTGTTATGTTCCGATAATACACGGTATTTTTTGCACCTTTCAATTCACCTGTGGTGACTATAGAATTGCTGTTTTAAATTTACGTGGATGCTGCGTCAATGAATAAAGCTGGGTGCGCAAAAGTCAAAAAACACGTAACTGTTATGTTTTCGATAATAACACGGAAATTTTTTTGCCCCTTCAATTCACCTGGGGTGACTATAGAATTGCTGTTTTAAAAATTTACGTGGAGCTGCGTCAATAAAAACAAAGCTGGGTGCGCAAAAGTCAAAAAACACGTATCTGTTATGTTTTCGGAATGATACACGGTATTTTTGGCAACAAACAACCTGTGCTAAACTACAAGATTGCTGGATGTAATTTAACTGCAAGGTGGATATATCAACACGGGTGGAATGGAAAATTGAAAATGAACACCTATCGAAAATGTAATACTGATAAAAAAAGGGGAGTTTTTGCCCCTAACAAAGAGACCTGCATTTTACTAGAAATGATGTGTATCCAATATAAGTTCAGGCTGCCCAATATCCAGGAAATATTCAATAGCAAACTGTTAATAATAAAGATATGCAGTGCAAATGTCTACACTAAAGTCTTGGTGAACTTTATCCAGTTTTCTTTATAGATAGAGCTTGTCTGTGTTCGCCCGCGGCCCACCCCCCCCCCCCCCCCCCCGCCTCCCCGTGACTTTACAGCGGTAGATGCTACTGTAAAATTCTCTACTAACTACATAAAATCTTCAAACCCTTTAATCTAACTAAATTGGAAGGATCACAGCTAATAGTAGAGGTTTCTCTGTGCAAAAATAGACTAATTTTCGCTGAGCGTTTGCCACAGGCAGAGCGCACGCCCTATTCCTATGAGACGCTGAGAGACACTAGGCTGAACAGGAAGGGCTGTTCAAAGTTAAAACGAGGTCATGTGATTTTTCCAGCCAATCGTAACCAAACACATCACAGTCATGACGTCGCACACACATCTCACCCTGCTCTATTCTGTAATCTGATTTGCTGCCCGCCAAAATGACAGGAAGCGCCGAAAATGGCGCGATCTTAATAGATGATGCACAGATTTTAACCTTAATTATCGCATGATCTGAAAATTTCGATCACCATAAAAACCTTGCCGATTTCAACTTTGTCGATAAAAATCGCTCAACACTAGTTACAACCCCTGGCTACCTTTAAGCCTTGGGTGGAGACCTGCTGGAAAACCAGCAGGGGGAACTTACAGACGGTCAGTAAGCTGGTCTATGTTAGTTAGAGCCCAGACGGGCAGGCGTTTGTTTTTGTTTATGTTTGTGCATGCCTTGCACTTGTATTTTCTGTTTGCTGCTAATAAAATACAGAGGCCCTGTATTTTTCACCTGGAATACGTCTCTGTCTCTGCCTGAAAACACGTGAGTCACGATCCCAGAGCCGCTAATGCTCACAATATATGTATATATATATACATACATAGTACTAGCTATATTAAATAATCACATAATGTATGTAATATATAGTATACTGTAAATTATATACAGTATGTGATTATTTAATATAGTTGGTATAAATATACTGTATATACTCGAGTATAAGCCGACCTGAGTATAAGCCAAGGCACCTACTTTTGCCACAAAAAACGGGAAAACTTATTGATTCGAGTATAAGCCTAGGGTGGAAAATGCAGCAGCTACTAGTAAATTTCAAAAATGAAAATGGATACCAATAAAATTACATAGGCAGTTTCATGTCCCCCATAGGCAGGTATAGGCAGTTTAATATCCCCCATAGGTATATAGGGGCAGATATATGTCCTCATGTTCCCCATAGGCAGGATATAGGCAGGTATATGTCTCTATAGGCAGGTTATAGGCAGGTATATGTCCTCAATAGGCAGGTATAGGCAGTTTAATGTTCCCCATAGGCATAGGTCCTACAAAGGCAGGTATATTTCCCCCATAAGCAGGAATATATCCCCATAGGCAGGTTATAGGCAGCTATATGTCCCTCATAGGCAGGTTATAGCAGGAGCGTAACTTTACTTCAAAAAGTGGAGGGACCGATTTTTCCCTCTCATCCCCTATCTTCCTATCCCTCCTTCCTTCAGTCACCTTCCCTTTCACTGCCGTTCCCTTCCCTTATGTCGCCTTCTCTCGCTGCAGTGAAGCTGCCCCCTCCAGCTTGGAGGTCTGAGGGAGTGCTGTGAGCTCCCCCAGCAGGTCCGGGCGGAGTCCTTATGGCAAATGCTTTTGGTGCAATCCATAAGGTTATGAGTGGCTCTCTAATTACAGAAGTTTAGAGCCAGACTGGGACTAAAAAGCAGCCATGGCAATAAAGCTGAACAAGCAAACCTACAATATTTCCCCTCTAGATGGAAATAAAAAATGTTGTGCAATGCAGCAAATTTTGCTTCCTCTCCCACCTCCCCCCATTTCACATCACTACTTCATTAAATTTGTTATACACACAACAGAATGAGGAAAATAAAAGAACCCAATCTCACTGTAGCCCTAGAAATCACTTATGTCACATACTGTACACCAAAATTTATTTTATTGCATACCATACACCAGAAATGACATCACTCACTGCACCCCAGAAATTAATTATATTACACATGGTAGCCACAGAAATTACATTATTAACTGCACCTAAGAAATTAATTGCACATTTTATTCAAGAAATAATATAATTCACTGTGCCCCAAAAAATGTATTATATTATACACTGAACCTATAAATTAATTACATTACCACTGTAATCCAAGAAAAAATTATATTGCACCATACCCCAGAGATTACAATACACTGTACTCCGGAGATTACATTACATGCTGTGCCCCAGAGATTACATTACACCATACCCCAGATATTACATTACACCATACCTTACACACTGTACCTCAGAGATTAGATTACATTACTCACAGTACCCCAGAGATTACATTACACGCTGTATCCCAGAGATTACTACATTACACACTGTACCCCAGAGTTTACATTACTCACTGTACCCTAGAGATTAGTTTACACACAGTATCCCAGATATTACTGCATTATTCACCGTACCCCAGAGATTACATTACACATTGTACAACAGAGATTATATTACACCATACCAGAGATTATTACATTACACACTGTACCCCAGAGACTATATTAGACAAGGTACCCCAGATATTGTGTGTGTATATATACATATATTGAACACAGACACACTACCCACTCAGTCATCCTAAGTGGGTAGTGTGTCTTTATTCAATATATGGTCACATGATGATTTTTTGACACTGACATAGTGTCTTTTGCTTGTTGGAAATTTGGTGCTTGCAAACACAGAATTCTGATGAGCAAACGACCCAGACTGCCTCTTATTTTTTTAGTGCTGTTAGTGCGTAAAAAACACCTTGAATAATTCTTTGTAGGTGCTGACAGTAGGCGCCGAAAATACTCAAGTAAAATCAGTGTCATCTAAACAATGACACTGATTTTACATTAGGGTATAGTGTAAATCAGTTTCCTGTTGGATTGGACGCTGGTTCTGAGACAGATCCAGCACTGAATCTGCCCCAGAATCAGCATTCATATCTTCCACGTGAATGTACCCTTAAGGTATGTTCACACAGCATGCAGCGGAGCGTACTATGTGCTCTGCTATATGCCGGGTGTTTTAGAAGTACACGCTGGCCAGTCCAAACTTCTAAAATGCTGCGGGGTCGGCCCCATTCACTTTCATTTCCCAGGCACGTAAGTGCAGGGAAGAAGTGACATGGCTGTACAGTATATACAAATCTCACATATACAGTACATATCCTCACATGCACACACAACCCCTGGCACCCTTGTCCCCTCCTTACCTGTCTCCTGTAGTCTAGTTCAGTTAGCATTCGGCAAGAGCTTCTCTTCTTCTCTGATGAGGGCTGAGCATAGGGGAAGTGGTATACGATGGGTGGGAAAGATACAGCCCCAGATACAGAGTGTGCTGGACTGTGAGCAGCGTTCTGATTGGTGAAGCAGCCCCTGCTGACTCCTGCTCTACCAATCAGCGCTGCTCTCACTCTGCACTGACACTTGAGGCTGCTACCTACTCTGTCCCCCCAAAATGCATGGAAATATAGGAGACAAAGGGTTAACTTCTTCCTCCTCTGTGCTCTACTCTCCCCACTTACCGTATTCTCATGCTGTCATATGGATTATTTTTTATTGAAGTGGCTAAAAAGTGGGGGGGGTCGTCCCCCACTCAGAAAAAAGTGCTGGGGACAAGTCCCCTCCGTACCCCCCTAAAGTTACACCTATGGTTTATAGGAACGCATATGTTCCCCATAGGCAGGTTATAGGCAGGGTATAGGCAGGTATATGTCTCTATAGGCAGGTATATGTCTCAATAGGCAGGTATATGTCCTTATAGGCAGGGTATAGGCAGGTATATGTCCTTATAGGCAGGGTATAGACAGGTGTATGTCTCTATAGGCAGGGTATAGGCAGGTATAGGCAGGGTATAGGCAGGTATATGTCCCTATAGGCAGATTATAGGCAGGTATATGTCTCTATAGGCAGGTATAGGGAGGGTATAGGCAGGTATAGGGAGGGTATAGGCAGGTATAGGGAGGGTATAGGCAGGTATATATCTCTATAGGCAGGTATATGTCTCTATAGGCTGGTAAACGCAGGTATATGTCGGTATAGGCAGGTATATGTCTCCATAGGCAGGTATAGGCAGGGTATAGGCAGGTATATGTCTCTATAGGCAGGTATAGGGAGGGTATAGGCAGGTATGTGTCTCTATAGGCAGGGTTTAAAAAAAATAAAAACAAACACTAACCTCGATCCCCTGCTGCTCCGCCTCCCGGGCGCACCGCTCCGTCTTCTCGTCACAGAGCGCGTGATGTCATCAGGCCGCGTTGTAGCATGATGACACACGCGGCCTGTGCCAAAAACTGCGGAGCAGAAGAGATTTATATATATAATATAATATATATAAAATATATATATATTAAATAGAAAAAAAAACCGGGCCTCCAAGGATGATATATTAATGGTGGTTTATTCCTCCATGCCCATAAGTGACGTTTCAACCCCCTCACGGGGCCTTTGACAAAGGGGGTTGAAACCCCTGACAACGCGTCTGCTTGTTGTGAGCCGCGGCAATGTTCTACACATAACTTAAAGTCCTGTAATGCCAAGAACCACCGGGTTTCCCCTTTATTTTGGGCTATCCATTTTAAAGGGGAATGGTCCGTGATTACTCTAAATGGTATTCCCACCAGGTAGTACTATAGTGACTCAATAGCGCACTTAAGTGCAAGGCATTCTTTTTCCACTATGGAATAATTTTTCTCTGCTGCAGACAGCTTCCTGCTGAGGTACACTACGGGGTGTGTTTCTCCCTTGACTACTTGAGACAGAACAGCCCCTAATCCTACTTCTGAAGCATCTGGACAACAAACTCTTTCTTAAAGTTGGGAGCGATTAGTACGGGTCTCTCACAGAGCACCTCCTTGTTCAGCCTCCTGGTTCTACTTTACCATAGTAAACTTTGTCTCTTTTGTGAGGTAAGTGAGAAGGGTAACTATGGAGGCAAAGCCTGTTACGAACCTCCTAAAATACCCTGCAATCCCTAAAAAAGCTCTGACCTGCTTCTTCGACACTAGTTGAGGCCAATTTCTAATTGCCTCAATTTTATCTATTTGAGGGGATTATATACAGAGGTGGGTAATGTTTAGAAGCCAGCAGAGTTTCTTGGTCACCTTGGACATGAAGGGAGTGCCCAGGTCAGTTAGGATCTCCTTTGAGATCTCAATTCAGGTGAACATCTGGAACAGCTCCTTTACTATACCTTTAGCAGAGGTGTTCCTAAGGGGAATGGCCTCTGGGTAGTGGGTGGCATAGTTTAGGACCACTAAGATGTGCTGATATCCCCTGGCTCACTTAGAAAGAGGTCCCATCAGATCCATGAAGATCCGCTTGAAGGGGACCTCGATTATCAGAAGAAGAATTAACGGGCTCCAATAATGGAGTCTAGTGGCGTTAATCTGGCACTCTGGGCAAGATTGACAAAATTCCTCACTGCTCTATAGATTCCTGGCAAGTAGATATTACGCTCCACCTGCTCTTTGATTTTCTCCACCCCTAAGTGTCCCCACAGCACATTGGAGTGGGCTAGCTCCAAAACTATGCAAACATGGAACCTTGGTACCACCAACTGCTAAACTATCTTGGTTGGTGTCTTTTTCACCTGGTATAGTAAAACCACAAAATGAGGGTAAACCAACTCTTCACCTGGTTCCTGGGGTTTACCATCAATAACCTTAAACACGTTTCCAAGCATTTATCCCAGTTGTTCAGTACCAAAGTTCCCTCTTGATACTGGCAAGGAAGAGAACTCTAGCAGATGGGGCCTTCCTCTGGGTCCTCCGCCAGTAGTGTTTGAGCGATTTTATCGACAAAGTTGAAAATCGTCAAGGTTTTTTAAATGGCTGGATCGGAATTTCTCCATATCATGCGATATTAAGGTTAAAATCTGAGCATCATCTATTAAGTTTCCGCGCCTTTTTCGGCGCTTCCTGTAATTTTGGCGGCCAGCAAATCAGATTATAGAATAGAGCAGGATGAGATGTGTGTGCGACGTCCATGACTGGGATGTGTATGGTTGCGATGGCTGGAAAAATCACATGGACCTCGTTTTACATAGAACAACAGCGTTCCAAGTTTCAGCCTCAGTGTCTCTCAGCGTCTCATAGGAAGGACGTGCGCTTGCCTGTGCCACACAGTCAGCGAAATTAGTCTATTCTGCACAGAGAAAAACCTCTGCAATTGACGTGTCCTTCCAATTTATTATATTAGAGATTTGAAGATTTTATGTAGTTAGCTAGAGAATTTTTAAAGCAGCATTCTACCCGGTGTAAAGTCACGGCGGAGTGAGCGGGGGGGGGGGCCCCCGCGGGGAAGCACAGACAAGGTCTATTCTATAAAGAACATTGGATAAAGGTACACCAAGACTTAGTGGTAGATATTGTAGTGGAAATATCTTTATTATAACAGTTTGCTATTGAAGTATTTCCTGATATTGGGCAGTCTGGATCTTATATTGGATTAACATCATTTCTATAACTGCAGGTCTCTTGTTAGCTGCAAAACTCCCACTGTTATTATCAGTATACAGTTCAGATAGGTGTTCAATTTTACCCATTACACCTGTTACTGTTTTAAATTTCATCAACCTTGCACTTAAATACAATCCAGCAATCTTGTAGTCCAGCACTCAGCACGGTTGTTAGTTGCCAAAAATACCGAGTAATCCGTACGAAAACATCAAAGTTTACGTGTTTTTTTGGTCTTTTGCGCAACCTAGTAACTGTTTCATTGAGCAGCATCCACGAAAATCTTAAAACAGCAATTCCTATATTCACCACATGGAATTGAAAAGGAGCAAAAAATACCGTTTAATATATCAAACACATAACAGTTACGTGGTTTTTTTGACTTTTGCGCAACCCAGTACTGTTTTCATTGACGCAGCATCTACGTAAATCTTAACACAGCAATTCTAAATTCACCACAGGGTGAATGAAAGTGCAAAAAATACCGTTTATTATATCAAAACATAACAGTTTACGTTGTTTTTTTTGACTTTTGGCGCTCCCATACTGTTCATTGACGCAGGCATCTACGTAAATCTTAAAAACAGCAATTCTTATTCACCACAGGTGAATTGAAAGAGTGCAAAAAATCACCGTGATTATCGCGAAAATCATAACAGATACGTGATTTTTTGACTTTTGCCGCAGCCACATGTACTGTTTCAGTGACGCAGCATCTACGTAGAATCCCTTAAAACAGCAATTCTATATTCACCACAGTGAATTGGAAAGGTGCAAAAAATAACCATTTATTATACAAAAACATAAACGATAACGTGTTTTTTCTTAGGACTTTTGCCCAATCCAGAATTTTTGATAACACTGCAGTTAAATATGAATCCAGCAATTTTTGTTTTGATTAGAGGGGATTTGAGAATAGCGCTGTGATTTGCCGTCTTTTAATAGAGAGCCTTTCAAAACTATTCCATACTCTTCTCAAATTTTTATATTTCTGACATGGAGCGAAATGCAGGTGGTAACGAGCAAAGAGGGGGGTACACATTGGAGGTAGAGGTACAGAGAAGGTGCTCCTTCCAGTGCTGGCGACAACACGCATGCCGCGGATCGTCAGTTGCAGGACCGTCAGCCTGTCATCGCTGGGTCAGGGCCCTGTGAATCTAAGTAACAACATCGACGCCATTCTGTCCATCAGTGGTAAATGCAACCTGCATCTAGCAGTCTTACCTCCTCGAGCCTCCAGTCCACGCCACCATGGACGTCATCAGCATCATCACATCCGTCCCAACATGAAGCAGCCAAATGTCAACTCGTTTACCCACCACTGTGGATAATCCATTGTCTGAAGACCTCTATTGATGACAGAATAGCGGTTGGGGTCCCATAAGGCATGTAAAAGATCAAGATACTGAAATAGTCTCTCTGACGCCCAGTTACTGATGCCACCTAGGAGGTGAAGGAAGCCGGTCAATCTGCAAAAAATCCCGGGCGTCGGCAAACCGCCTGCAAGTGCCCCTTGCTTGTAGCCCGCAGCTTCTGGAGCAGAAAGTCAGGACGACCAAGACAACCTGTGTTGATGATGAATGATGAATTGACGACATGCGGATCCATCCTGTCTTTTCCGCAGATTTTGCTTGCGATCGCTTCAACAGTCGACGAGATGAATACGATGGGGTAGTGTACAAGTACGGGTCCCGCCACAAAAAGTGAGAGTGCGGTCGCAGAAGTCCGCTGATATGATCCGCCAGCCCACGGTCAGCGCAAAAACCCCGCTCCTCGCGTATCGCCGTCAAAAAGTCCAGGACCTCTCAAGCCTGGGCCTTCTTGAGCACGCCTCTGATACACCCAGCGATGGTCCATATGCCGCCTTGCGTAAACGCAATCAAGTAAGAGGCAAGAACCTTAAGTGTTAACCACCACCAAACATGTCCTAGTCACATCAGCGAATGCATGAGTTGAAATGGAGGGAACACTGGCCAAAAAGGAGCCAACCGACCCCGCCGGCCTCCAACCACTGTCACTCCCACTGTCTCTGCCTCCTCCCCTCCGCCACCACCAATCTTTCCTCCGCTGCCCCATGTCTCTCAGAGTCCCATGAACAGGGATCAGCCTTCCGCTCAGCCTCCACCTTCTCCCGAGAACCACCAGCACCACCATAGAACCCATACCTAGACCCATCTTCTCCTTCCTGCCAGTTTGACGACCTGCACCGCCTACAGCGGGGCCAGTCTAGCAGCCAGCCTTCTGACTTCCAGTTTTTTGGAACAGAAGAAACACTTTAACCCAAACCATCCCAAAGCAAAAGCCTGAATGTCGCATTGCCAGGCTTTTGCCTTGGAAATGTTGCTTTCCGTCTAGGTGGACACAGAGGGTTCCTCCGCCACGTCCATGGCCCCCGCCTGCCCCACAATACCCAGATGCCGGCAGGCATTTCTTTCCAGAAAAGCCGTCCCTGCCCTGTCCAGCCACGTGTCATCTAAAATTTCAAGCGCAGTTGTCTCATCTGTGTCCAGGAAAAGTCCATCTCACCCACGCCACATAGACTAGTAAGCACGCCAATGCCCGCTATATCTCAGTGACAGCTCACTGGTGATCTTGGTGGATAGTCTCAGGGGGGTGACGGTGGCTCTCAAGCTCGGCGCACGCCTTCAAATCTGCAGGGATTGTGCAGGGCTCTTTCCCCCAAGGTCCTCTGTTGCATCACGTGCCCAGAGAACACCAAGGCAGGGCCGTTGTTGAAAATTAATCTGCCTAGGATCCGTCCACCACACAGGTCAGGAGCTGTGGAACGGCCTCTAAGCAACGATACCGAAGCGCTGGCTGGGTGACAAGAACCTTGTGCCGAGGCAGAGGAGGTTGTGCGATAACGTGGCGAAATCTGCTGGCCGCCCTTAAGATTCGTAGGCTGAGCACATCCTTGCCTGCACATGTCATGAACCTTCGTCGACCAGAAATTTCTAAAGAGCTACCCGGTCTGGACTGCCTGCTGACAGAATGCTCGAGGTCTGAGTTCGCACTTCCGTCCGTTCGCACCCTCTTCCATCCCGCCTGCTGGCGTTGCAGCGTCAGCTCGCTCCCCGTCAACCGTCCTCATTGTTGACGTGGCAACACGCACGGAATTCCACACTCCACATGCTCCATCTATTGTGGCAGCAGCGCAATGCCATTACGCAGTTAAACGAGTGACACAATGGCCTGACAAGGCAGCGGTAGCGGACCCTCGTGGTGTGAACCCCCGAGAGTGGAGGCAGGTGAAAGAGCTCTGCACCATCCTTGTTTGCCAGTTTTTGAAGAAGCAACCAAAAAGGTTCAGATGCGGACAATGTGCCCCTTGTCAGCATGAGCATAGTTGGTGATCTTAGTTCTGGAACGATCGTTGGACACTCTGAAACAACAGGTCCCGCCAAGCGACGGAGAGGAGACTAACACAGATGCGGACACGGAGCCTTCTCATCCGTCAAATCCACAAGGCCCGACGTTTCACAATTTCATCCGTCTTCATTAGCAGTAGGTTTCGAGGTCCAGAGCTAGTGCAAGGTGCGCATCAGCACTCAGGTGTGCATTCATCTCAGGCAAGCCAGGGTGTGTGAATCTGTGCCGGAGGCAGCGAGGAGAGGAGGAGGATGTATTCCTAGAACCACCGATGTTACCAGACGTCCCTGCCTTGGAAAGAGGTTGGCCGACTTTGAGGCGGAGGAAGGAAGATGAGGAAGAACAGTTGCTATGCCCCCTCGACCCAGAGGCTTGGGAAATCAAGGCTCCATCATCTCACATAGTGCTTGGATGCTCATTTCCTCCACATTATCCCTCGCATTAAGGCCATCAAAATGAACAACAAGTTTACTCTGGGTGGCCACCCTCCTGGATCCCCGGTACAAAACAAAAATCACACTTTCCTTCCACCACCCAAATATAGATAAATATGCAGGATATGAGACCATTCTGATTGATCAACTGATACATCAGTTGCTCTGCTTCACTGTTCCCAAAAATGTCACGGTGGGAACAACATCAGCGACTGTGACAGCAGTAGAAGTGCCAGTAGGCGTAGGGGTCAGCAGCAGGCAAGGTGGCAGAAGCCTAATGGGTGACCTCGCAATTTATTTACCACCTCACAACGCATGCAATGCAGGGCAACACATCCAACACACAGGATCAGCTTAAGGATCATGGTGCACGACTATCTGCGTCTCAACACCGATGGTTTTTGCCAAGTGTACCGGACCCAATAGACTTCTTTCTGGTTATCAAATGTAGCTGGACAATGGGCCCTAGCTGGCTCGTCACGCCATAAGGTGTTGACCTGCCCAGCACCAGCGTCTTATCTGAGCGGTACCTTCAGCACAGCTGGAGGAGTCATACAACAAACGCATCCGCTTTCCACAGATAATGTTGATCGTTTGACTTTCATCAAGATGAATCAGGCATGGTAACTCAGATATGAAGTAGTGGACCCCCAATTGCCGAGGTCACCGATTATTGCCGGTCTACTTCAACATTTCTATTCAAACAGAAATGGTCCCCTGGAAAACTTTTTTTAAAAAATGATCATTTCTACTGCTATTTTATTCTCTTTTCCCAACAGTCTTCATTTGGTGGTTTTGCTGTGGGGGGACTTGAAAATACAACAAGGTTTCATGTCAACACCGAATTCCATTTACTCACTTTATCTTAAGAAGTTTTCGCATTGTCAATGGTTTTGAGGTCATTTTGCTGTGAGATACAGCAATAATCATGGCCTTTGGAACAGAAAAGAGACTATCTAAGTGGCCATTTCTCCCAACACAGTATTTTTAATAGTGCTGAAAGTCATAATTATAATTTTTGTTGGGTTCATGTTGCTGAGAATACATGCTATAATAATGGTCCCTTTGGAATAGAAATGTGGCTTCTAAGTGGCATTCTCCCTCACATTTTTAAACATAGGCTGAGAATTGTCATTTTTATAATTTTTGGAGATCATGCTTCTTGAAATGCAGCAATACTAAACAGATCTATTATAAAAAAATGTTGTTTTCTAACAGACATTTTTTTCTTCACAATTTGACCAAAAGTGCTCAAGGGTCCATGCCTTTGAATATTTGGGGGCATTTTGCTTGACATGCAGCTATACAAACAGGACCTATTCTAAAAATGTTTGTTTCAAACAGACATTTGTTCTTCACAATTGACCAAAGTGGCTCAAGGGTCATGCTTTGAATTTTTGGGGGCATTTTGCTGTGATATTCAGCTATACTACGGGTCTATTCTAAAAATGTAGTTTCTTCTAACCAGACAATTTGTTCTTCACAATTTACCGAAGTTGGCTCAAGGTGTCATTGCGTTGAATTTTTGGGGCATTTTGCATGACATGCCAGCAATACTACAGTCCTATCTAAAAATTTTGTTTCTGTGCAGACATTTGTTCTGCACAATTGTCCAAGAGTGGCCAAGGGTGATGGTTGCTGTCCAGAAACAGAATAGGTAGGACACTGTTAATGGACACATATTGCATAAATGGACTTGTTTTTGCAATATCTTTAACATAAGCTATCAATTCCCAGTATTGAGACAACCCATTTAATACAATGAAAAAAAGAGAAACAAAGACATGGGGGATTTCCATCCTATTTTAAAAATGTGTTTTTTTCTAGAATTAAAGTACTAAAAAACTTGCATGTACAAAATAGCTTGTAAAAAAAATTCCTCTGAATTGTACAAGGAGGTACAGAAAACTTGACCAATGTAAGGGTTATTCAGAGAACAGGATTGGAGCAAATACAGAGAACAAAGTACAGAGACCATTTCCTCCAGCACGTTGAGTAAAATGTAGAAAAAGAATGCCAAGATAAAGGGCACCCTGGGTGTAACTGTAGCGTTAACCACCAGTAATTATCCAAGTGAAGCTCAATTGGTCCACACTCATACGGAGGGCAAGGCTTACCCAGCGTATTTACTGTGGTACAGAGGAAGAGGTCTGGAGTTCTCACACTTCCGCTTTTCCGCACTCTGCTTCAGCACGACAGTTTTCGTTGCTGCGTCATCAGGCAGGGGCTTTAACCTAGCGTGTTAATAGATGACGGACGCCAGCCATTGCTTTCACCGCACCCACTGAACACTCCCTCCGCCCTGGTTCATGCTGTGGCCCAGGACAGGTATAGTCAATGCCGAGTGAAACTAAAATCGGTGGTGAAGACTCCTTTTTTCCGGCACTTTTTAAATGTGGGGTCATGCAGTTTGGGGCTCATGCTGTTCTCAGGACAGGTATTGTCAATGTCCAGTGAAAACTATAATAGGTGGTTGAAATAGACTCTTTTTCCGGCACTTTTTTAAATGTGGGTCATGCAGGTTTGGGGCTCATGCTGTGGCCCAGGACAGGTATAGTCCAATGTCTCGTGAAACTAAAAGTGGTGTGAAAGAACTCCTTTTTTCTGCACTTTTTAAATGTGGGGTGTCATGCAGTTTGGTCTCATTCTGGGGCCCAGACAGGTTATATCCCAATGACCAGTGAAACTATAAATGGTGGTTGAAAGATCTCCTTTCACCTTCCGGCACTTTTTAAATTGGGGGTCATGCAGGTTGGGCTCATGCTGTGGCCCAGGGACAGGTATAAGTCAATGTCAGTGAAAACTAAATGGTTGTTGAAAGACTCCTTTTTCCGGGCACTTTTCCAAAGTGGGGGTCAAGCAGGTTTTGGGGCTCATGCTGTGGCCCAGGACAGGTATAAGTCCAATGTCCATTGACACTAAAATGGTGGTTAAAGACTCCTTTTTTACCGCACTTTTTAAATTGGGGTCATGCAGGATTGGGGCACATGCTGGTGGCCCAGGACAGGTATAGTCAATGTCCAGTGAAACTAAAATGGTGGTTGAAAGACTCCATTTTTCGGCACTTTAATAAATGTGGGTCTTGCAGGTATTGGGGCTCATGCTGTGGCCCAGGAACAGGTGTATAGTCAATGTGTTCCCATGAAACTAAAATGGTGGGTTGAAAGACACCTTTTCCCTGCACTTTTTAAAGTTGGGGTCCATGCAGTTTGGGGCTCCATGCTGTTGCCCAGGACAATGTATAGTCAATGTCCAGTTGAAACTAAAATGTGTTTGAAAACTCCTTTTTCGGGCACTTTTTAAATTAGGGGGGTCATGCAGGTTTGGGGCTCAATGCTGTGGCCCAGGAACAGGTATAAGTCAATGTCCAGGTGAAACTAAAAAGTTGGTTTAAAGACTCCTTTTTCCGGCACTTTATAAATGGGGGGGTCATGCAGGTTTGGGCTCATGCTGCTTTCCAGTACAGGGGACATTCAATGTCCAGTTCAAGTAACATGATGGCGTTCAAATCAAACGGCCTTCTGGCACTTTTAATTTGTGGGTGATGCATGTATTAAGGTCAGCTGTGGGTAACAAGACAGGGAAAGTAAATGGTCTGTGACTTTTTTTTCTGTGACTTATATAACCTAAGTGTGTTTGCCTAAATGTTAGGACGTATCCATTTGACTGTTGTGATGTTAATTTTCAGCTTCCCCATCCTTGTTTGTGGGTTAATAATGAATGTGTTGTTCACACCCTACTAGACTTTAATGGTAATCGCATCATAATCGATGCTCACTATCGAAAAACCTTTATCGATAGCGTCCGACTATCAGACATCGATCGATTCTCTATAGCCAACGCAATCGCTCAACACTATCCGCCAGGACTTACTATGGAAAAACTTATATGTTTCCCCCTCCTTGTACCCTGGAAGGACACACAACCCAGCTACTCACATAATTCATTATACAGTAGTGTACAACATTAGTACATTTCACTCTATTTATTTCCGCCACAAATACCAGAACAAGAGAAAGTCCACAGAGCCATAATAGCACTGTGGGGACAAGCTCGGCCAAGACAGCCCACTTCGATGTTTGTGCAGCTCCGCAGGGAGACTCTATGGTGAGTAGGGTGGTGGGATAGTTTCTGGTGTCACCATGAATACAGACCATCTCTAGACAATGGGTTTGGAGTTGTTCTGAGCCCAACAGCCTGGTTTGCAGCAGGGTCACTACACTCCCGGAATTCATGAGAGCTTGCCAAGTGTCCATTAATTTTGACAGTACATTCCCACCTGTCACCGCCAGTCTCAGCATGAGTGGCATAAGAAGACCTTGAAAATTATGACATATGCCTCCCAAATCCACATTCCATGGGTTCCCCCAAAGATGGACAATGTGCCGCAACGTGTCAAAGTCCTTGACACCACCAGCAGACAATGGGGCCAGGCTCTAGATAAAAGGTCCCTTTTTGGGGTAGGTGACCTCTCCCCCCTTTCCCCCAACCTTGACCATCTCCAATGGCCTCTGTGGGTTCCCAAAGGGATGCAGTCCCTGGAGGAATTCCTCAGTTTCGCTGTACCTCTCCATAACCGATATAAGTGCACAATTTTGAGTCTCACAGGTAGGGCATGTACAAAGCAAATGCAGACAACCCGCTCGACCACTTGCCCAGGCGTAAGATTCTTGGGTTGTAGCCACTTGTTGGTGAGGTGGAATAGGTCGTACATTTGTGATCAAGCTGGCTTTGCAGGAGCAAACTTCCCAGGTGTAGACTCTCTGAGCCCGTATATCCCCTTTCAACTTGGTGTAATCCTTGGTGTCTTGAACACTCAGGTCGAAGTAGGCCTTTTGCAGCTCATCTGTTAGAAAGTGGGTCACGACGTCCACCCACTGGTCCACTGGAAGAAGCTCTCTCTCTCTGCAATCCTCTCAAAGGTCCAGAGATAAGACTCAATGTTATCCTCTTGGGTCATCTTGATTGACAGGGTGCAAACTTCCCACCTGTCGGCCCCTTTGGCCTTTTGGGTCAGGACTAGGAGCTGATGTTGTAGAGCCTGGTTCACCTGCTGCTGCTCTTTCTCAGTGACTTGGTGTGTTTCTATCAACAGGTGATTGGTCTCCTCGTTTGGTAGGTAGCTTTTTCAACAGTTCATCCATTTTGACTGTCTCAGCTTGTTTCACAGATGCAGCTTTCACCCAAAACATATGTTGGCGACACTTCATATGCCTATCTCTTTAAGGGTATTGTCTCGTTAATATGCCCTTTGCATCCTCCACCATATGTGAGCGTTTATGGCTTTGGGATCACAGCATAGGTCCATTAGGCATAGAGACAGAGGCACTTCTGGGGTACAAACAGGTCCTCACGTATGTTTATTTCAGGAAAAACAAACGTGCAGCAACAAGCACAAAAATAGAAATAAACTAAATTCCTGCTCGTCTGACCACTTATTAATACAGTGCTAGTTATCTAACACCTTTAGCCAAGTGAAGTTTGTGTAGCAGACACTGGCCTCCTCCAGTATATAGCTTCTTCAGCCAAATGGAAAGACTAGAGTTGCAGCCACCCTAGTCAGCGGATTTGCTGACTTTAAATAGGCCAGGTAAATCCTGGCGTGGAACACAGGGAGTAGACACCCACCCAACTTTGTCTACTCCCAATAAAAAAACATACCAAAATGGCTGCTAGCCATACTAATATTTAAACATGTATCAACTGCCTGATGTAGGTGACAAGTATCTAATGGCTTTCTATTTCACCAATGCTCCTCACCTTGGTGTCAAGCACATGCAGTTCTCCAGGTACATGCTTTGACCCTGGCTGGGATATATATATATATCCCAAGATATAGGGCAACATTTATGAAAACTGTTTATGTCTAAAATTCACTTTTTTTTCCCATAGCAACCAATCACAGCGCCCCTCTAATTTTTCCAGAGCACTATTTGAAATGAAAGAGGCACTCTGATTGGTTACTATGGGCAACAAAGTGAGTGAGCTTTTATAACAATATACAAAGGAAATTTTTACTTAAATTGATTAAATTAATTCTCAGAAACAATTTCTATTTAGGTTTTTTTTTCTAAATATTATGACAGCATGTAAGCAAAAACTTTAATGTCTGTCAGCATGTCACATGGCCATGTCTAGACATATGTAACATATGACAGTATCCAACACATCAGATTTTTTCAATGTTGGTCATCTTAGGCCACAGATTTGGGATATGTATAGCCGAAAAAGATGTATGTAAGGATACACCAATTTTTGCCAACCCATCTTGGCTTGTTGGCGGAGTAGGTTGTCTTTGTGTTCAGAAAGGATCAGTTCAGTAATACAAGATGAAACATTTTTTTAAATAACATAAATTTTCATGGTAATCTGTTCAAACATTTGATCTCCTGGGGAGTTCAATCATAATTCAGGTACAGTATGTCACTGAGAAGTATATGTTATTCTCTTAATCCCTCAACGCTAATGTATAGGTGAGAAGGTGGGAATATCACAGACTTGAGGAAAAACCTCATTAGCAAGACTCAAACACTCAGCATAATTGACGCTTGAGACATGTAAGGAATGCAGGGGACCAAAAACATCATGGCCTTACTAAGTGCGCATAATTGTAAACAAATTAGCATTATTCTCTTCTGCTTCACTATAGTGTATTTAAAGAGGCAGAGCATGCTACTACTTGCTTCTTCCACAAATGTCCACAGCCCAAGCCTCCATCTTCAGAAGTCATAGGTCTCTTTAAACAGCTTTGGCATTGTTTTCTGTAAAAGACAAGTTAAGACTTTGCCATAACCAGACTACACAATTACTCTATTTATTTATATCCAGGAACCAGTCTTCCAATTGGAGAGTTTACTTCTTGTCTAGTGTGAAGACACCTCTTCTTATGTTAAAGAGCATCCCAACAGGAAAGTTAGCCATAAATCTTCTTGTGGAGAAGAAACATAGGTCCCTATAACCCATTTTTTTTTTTTTTAATGCTTGTCTTCATTCTGTGATTTCTGAGTTGTTTCATGGGATTCAAGGACCCATAGACAATTAAAACACACTCCATAAAAAACAGAAATACGGGCAGGGACCGCACATCCTCATGTTATACATTGATCTACAGTTGCTCAAAATCAACAAAAATTAACATGAGGTTTTCAGTACACTGCCTAATCAAATGGTATAAGTCCACTTGTCACTTCACAATAACCTACAGTACACTTAAAGGTGCAGCACTACATAGTGACCAAAACCACAATAACAGCAACACCATAAAGGGGAGCAACCCAGCAGCCCTCCCCATTTATGTGATTCTAGGTCAACGGCTCTTCATGGAATAAGGTAAGCTTTCTACTGTGCTTATCTGTCCTTGTCCCCAAAGTCTTCAAGCTACAAAGCACTTTCCGGAATTTTCTAAATATTACCATTAGAGTAATTCACAATTCTCAGTTCTGATGGCTTCTATTAGTTTATAAGCTTGGTTAATAGAACAAAACATTACTGCTTTTCATGTTATACTATCCAAACTTATATATTATTTCCCGGCTGAAAAATGCACTTGCCTCAGCAACTGTTTTCTACCAACTAAATCCATTAAGACTTTCCACAACTTTTATCGAGTGGGCAGTACTATTTGAAAAGAATAACGATGGGATAATCTTAACCTGTGCCTTCATCTCTAAGACCTTCTCCCCGCTGGAGACATTAAAATTAAAGGGAAATTTGTTTTACTATTTTTCCCCAATCCAAACAAATAGCTTACTTTTCTAAACCCCATTGAAGCTATTTAATAATTAGTTTCCTTTTTTTCTTTTGGGTAAAGGCAGATGCCATGTCCCAGTTTTTCCCTAAATCCATTTTAACCCTTTTTCCCTGCCAAACCCATTTTGGCCTTTTCCTTTACAGAGCCCCTTTTTTGGGAAAATTGGGACATGTGACACTTTTATGTGGAATAATTTTTTTTCATTTTTTTTAAAACCTACCCAAATATGATTCAGAGACTGTTTTCTCTTTACAAAAATTAAAGTTTTTAACTAGTAAGAAATTTTGGTCCGAAAACCCCCCTTGTTTTTTGTGAAAAAAAAAATAAAGTATCGGGGAAAAAATTTTTAAAAATTTTCAAACTTAAAAAATTTTTATGTCAAGACCCAAAACAGGGCGACATGAAATTAACGGGCCCTTTTCGCCTGTTTTCTGGGGGGAAACCTTTGCGCCTCCCCGGGGCCGGAACCCGCTTTGGGGGAAACCAGGGGATGCAATGTTAGGCCAGCGTTCGCCATTTCCCAGTTTGCGCCTCCCCTTTGAAAGGGGCGGGGCAATAGGCGGGGGGTGTGGGGCACGGGTGTGGGCCCGTTGGGGGGGACGGGGAAACGCTAAAAAAATCCGAGGCATGTCCGATGGGCGATGGGCAAAGTCCCGGCGCAATGCAGCGTGGGGCAGTTCCGAAAAGGCAGACCGGGTTTTTGAATCGGGGTCTAAATTTCCCCGCGGAGGCAAAGTGAAGCGAAAAAGGGAACATGAGGGGGGAAACATGGGGGAATCGAAACCCAAAAAATCTCGGCGCTCAGTTTCCGTGCGGCATGGAGAATGATTCCAAAAAATCGCCTTTTTAAAGGCGTAAAACTTTGTCAAAAAAAGAGCTCAAACCCCCAAAATAATCAAAAAAATAAAAAGAAACACCCTTTTCAAAAATCTAAACGGCGCTACATCGGGGAATTTTCGGGATTTTGGGAAATTTGCCGGGAAAATACTTTTTTTAATTTTTGAAAAAATTTTGAAAAAGCTTTTTCCTATTGGTCGGTTTAAACCCACCCAAATTAAAATAGGAGCAAACAGTAAAACCTTTAAAAACCTATGGAGCACTTTTGGGCCCAAATTTCCAAAACAAAGGCGGGGACAGTTCAAAAATTACAAGTAAAAGGCAAAAAGAGCTAAATTGGTTGAGAAGAGCTTAAACAAATTTGAAATTTACTGTATTTCCGGAAAATTCTCTATTTTCCCAATTTTCCCGATGTTGCGCCAGCTCGACACAAACGCGTTGTTAGGGGGTTTTGATTGTTTTTATGTTTATAAAAGGGTTTTTAAGAACTTTATCAAGAATATTTTCCCCCTTAAATTTAAAAAGTTTTTTTTTTTTAATCTTTACCCCTGCCGCACGGCGCTGGCACCAAAAATTTCATTCCCCCGATCTCCCCAATAGACTACAAGGGGGAACATGTAGCTCGCCGCTCTGTTTGGGGGCCCGGAATAGTAAAGGGCCCCCCGCAATTTTAAAACAATCAGCCCCTTTTTTTTTTTTTTTACTGTATTTTGAACTTTTCCCGCCTTTGATTTTGATTTGTTCTAAACTTCCCCCATAGGTTTTAAAGGTTCACAGTTGCTCCTATTTTGATTTTGGGTGGTTTCTGCCCAACCCAAAGGAAAAGCTTTAAAAAATTTGAAATTTCTGTATTTCCCGGGGAATTTCTATAACCCAATTCCTTATGTAGCGCCGGGCCCCGTTGACAAATGCGTTGCTCGGGATTTAATTGATTTATGTTTATAGAAGGTTTCAGCTCTTTTTCAGAGAATATTTTATTTTAGCATTGGACAATGAAAATGGGGGAAAAAACTGCAGTTCTGTCATTGTTTTTGGGTTTCAATTTTAGAGTGTTTGCCATGCAGTGTAAATGATAGGGTAACTTTTTTTTGGGGGGTCAATAAATTTCAATGATATAAATTTTATATATTTTTTTTTATGTTTTTTACTTTACACAATAGAAATTATCTAAAAAAAATTGTTTTTTTGTTTGTTCTATTTGACAGCCATAACTTTTTTTTTTTTTCTGTATTCGTAGCTGATTATGGGGCTTGTTTTTTGCAGATGGTGATGTTTTACTGGACCATATGAGTATGGGGTGCATATGATGCTTTATACTTTTTATTAAGTTTTTGTGAGCTTTTGAACAAAATACAGCTTCCCTGTACTGTTTTTATTTTTTACAGTGGTCACTGTGCAGTATAAGTGACATGTTAGAGTAGCTTTACTCAGCAGGCCGATATGATTACAAAGATTTTTGATTTATATATTTTCTTATGTTTTACTGCTTTTAAAAACACTTTTTTATTCAAAAAGGAAAACATGTTTTTGCATTGCCATAGTCTGAGAGCCATAAGCTTTTTTTTTATTTTTCTGTGTATGGAGGGGTTTTGGGGCTTTTTTTTTTCAGGATGAGAGAATTTTTATTATATCTTTTTTTGGGGGGAACAAGGTTTTTTGTCAGTTTAAATTGTTTTTGGGAAGGCAAAGGAAGAAAATACTGCAACCCTAGTGGGTTTTTTAAATTTTATTTTTTTATTTTTTAACAGGGCTCACCATGCATCATACATGACAAGTTTGATTTACTCTGTGGGTCGATACGATTACGCTGATACCCAATTTATATAGTTTTTTATGTTGAACCGCTTTTAAGACATAAAAAGTGTTTTTATTGTGTAAAACAATATTTATGCATCGTCGTCTTCTGATAGCCATAACTTTTTAATATTTTTACATATACAGAGCCCCGTAAAGGGGCTTTTTTTTTGGGTAACTGAAGTTTTAATTGGACAATTTGGTGTTAATGATTTTTGATCGCTTTTATTCCATTTTATGTGTTGCAGGATGAACAAAAATTGCAATTCATACTGTACATTGTTTTTTTGGTTTTTTTAACAGCGTTCACCGTTGGGTTAAATAACATGTTATATTTATAGAGTAGGTTGTTACACATTTGGTGAAACCAAATAAGGGTACTTTATTCATTTTTTTTTTTTTTGGGTTGATTTGGGATTTTAAAAGGGGGGAAAAAGGCGGTTACATGTTTATTTTTTTATTTTGTTTGTTTCCTTTTTTTTAGTTTTTTATTTAACTTTTTTAACTTACTTTTCCACATAGGGTATTTGTATGAGTGATCTTAAGATCACTCATACAAAAGGAGATCAGTAGACAACATTGCTGCTGTATACTGCTCTCCATTGCGACTGTCAATCACCATGTCCACAATGCATTTCCGGGATGGGACAACAGCAACCCCAGGGAAATGTTTCTTACTTCCGGGCTGGTGGTAGGAGATCACCCTCCTGTTGCGGCTTAGTTCAGCAATCTTTAACCCTTAAAGGGCCCCGGGGTTTTTTTTTTTGGGGACACGTTCGTTTTTCCCTCCCGGCATTTTAAAGCCTAACTTTTTTATTTTTCCACCCACAAACACATGAAGGCTTTTATTTTTTTCGGGACAAGATGTACTTTCTAATTTTGTTATTCCTTATATAGAAAAAATGGGAAAAAACCCCAAAAAAATTCAAAAAGGGGGGCGAATTGTGAAAAATTTTTATTTTGCCATGTTTGGGGGTTTTGGTTTTAAAATTCGTTCGATCTTCGATAATATAATGTGTTATCTGTATTCTACAGGTTGTTCGCACCGGCAATACCAAACATGTAGGGTTTCCGTTTGTTTTGGTACCGTAAAAAAATTCCAAACATTTTTTTATTTTGAAAAATTTTCGCCCCGGGGCCATTTTGTGCGGCCAATAACTTTTTTGTACTCTCACCCAAGGACATCAGTGAGGGGGCATTTTTTGCGGACTGAAGTGTACTTTTTATCGCTAGCAGTTTGGAATGCATGCGACTTTTTTGATCATTTTTATTCCATTTTTTGAGTGACGTAAAATGACCAAAAAACGCAATTTTGGCGTTTGGAATTTTTTTTCTTCTACGGTGTTCAGCGTACAGGATAAATGATGTTATATTTTTATAGACCTGACTTTTTCGGACGCGGCGATACCAAATATGTGTAACTTTTTTATTATTTTAATGATTTTATTTGTAAAATGGGGAAAGGGGAGTGATTTGAACTCTTAATACTTTTTTTTTGTACTTGCGGACGGAAGTGGGGCAAACCGGCCAGGGTAAGTGACGGGAGCCTTCACAGGGCTCCCCACCACCGTGTCCGGATGTCGGATTGGTGCAGCATAGCCGATGACCGTAACGATCGGTGCGCGGCACCGATCGGCATTCATTCAGACTCCACGGCCATCTTTGGCGCGGTGTCTGATGGGTTGAACAGCGCCAGCGGGCGGAGCCACCCGCCGACGCTGTCACTGCCGGGTGTTAGCGGCGATTAGCCGCTAACACCCGGCGGATGTGCGGGGGGGTCGCGGAGCGATCCCCCTGCAAAGCCCCTTAGCGACCCTGGGACGTACTCATACGCCCAGGGTCGTTAGGGGGTTAATAGGGTTTTCATACTATTACCAGTGATTACAAACACGTCATAGCAGGCTAAAAATAAAATAAAAGGCATTAGAATAGCATGTCAGTGAATATAAACTACAGTAGTGATCTTGCATAGTGCACCACAAGTCTCAGCAAGACCTGTCATGTTCTGGCTCTTGCCATATGCAGAATAATGTCACTGCAAATAATAATCCCTGTTAAAACATAACTTTTACTAGAATTGCTAAAATATTAATATCCTAACCCCTATATACTACCACTACATACCTAGATGATACAGCACACTGTGCACTGTCCGTCAGTGGAGTAATCGCCCCGACAAAGAGCGGCTCCGCTTTAATGACAGGCAATGTCACTACATGCGTGTATAAACACCTTTATATCCCAGCCATCCTGACGCGTTTCCCCCGTACTATATTAGGGTTCATCAGGGGATTCTAAATTTGCTGTGGAAAAAGAACACGCTATATACAACGCATATACTACAACACATGTACTTCCCATTCAAGTTGGATAAATGAATCGATACTTAGCTTAAGTGCTGCCGGGTATAACGACGATGAATCCCGCGGCTCCTCTAGCATGCTGGCACCCAAGATAAGAGGGATACAGAGAAGGATTATCTCTGTCTCTGGGAAGGTACAAAATGTCATTTTGGGGAGTTTGTTGCACAACTCAATAAAAACAACGTCGGTATGCACTTCACATTTGAAATACAGGAGAGATGTTTACCTTTTCTGGATGTGCTTTTTTATCAAGATCTGAATGGTAACATTCATACGATATATAAGGAAAAACCTACAGCAACTAACAGTTTTGTTACACTGGAGAAGTTCCCATCCATTACCCCTGCAAGAGGGGAAATACCGAAAGGTCTTTTTTTGAGAGTCAAGAGAAATTTGCTCCAGAGATGAGGATTTTAGGAGACAGTCAGGTATTTTGAGAGAGGAGATTTCTCAATCGAGGATATCCTACAAAAATCCTGGAATCAGCCTTTAGGCATGCACAAAAACAAAATAGGACAAACTCTATTACGGGGTAAGCCCCAGGTAGATAAAGAGACCAATAGAGCACTTTATAGTTGCAACCTTTGATGATAGAAACTTAAAAGTAATCAATATCCTCAAAAAAAAAATATTGGGTATCTTGATGTTAGACCAGGATCTAGAAGGATATCTTCCTCCAACCCCCTCATATACCATGGGAAAGGGGTTTAATTCCATCAAAGATAGACTGGTCCTAGCCACTATACACCAATACCCTCTCAAGGCACCTGGTTAAAAAGGAAACCGATGGGCATGTTTAAATGGGGGCAGAGATGTGTAGCCTGCCATATGTACAAAAAACCCAAAGTCCTTTACAAGTGCCTCAAATGGAAAGCAATTCTTTACCCGTGATTTTGCTAATTGTAGGACAGAAGGAGTAGTTTATATGTGTATTATGCCCCTGCCCACTCAATTATATTGGAAAAACAAGAAGAACATTCAAAAGAAGGGTGGGGGAACATCTGGGGGACATACGAAATAGAAGAGAGATACACCAGTAGCTCGACATGTGTGGGAACATCCATAATGGCGAATGGGAATCTCTGCGCTTTTTGGTTTTAGAAGTTGTAAGAACCATCCCCTAGAGGAGGAGAATGGGACAGAAAGAATTCCCGTGTAAGGAGGCCCAATGGATTTACCCTATGGATTCTGTTCAACCAAAGGGCCTAAAAGAGACTTTTCAATTCGGTTGCTTTATTGAATAGACTCTGCTTTGTATCTGTTCACTTGCTTTTTTTTAGTTCGCACTCTTCACAGAGGACCACTACTGATTCTTTAAGCTTGACCTATGATATGTATCAGTATCATATTTTTATTATTCATCATATTCATTGATTGCCTACAGATTGATAATTTATGTCAGCTGAGGACAAATGATTTTTTGTACCCGTTATGTTGTTTGTTGTTTTTTGGCCCCGCTCTAAGCCCCCTGTCAAACCATGTATGCTATGATTTTGCTTGGTGAAAATCATTCACAGATTTTTCCGCCACATTAGTCTTTTACCATCATACATCATGGCAGATGAAGTGAGTTATTAAAAAGGGTTATTCGCCAAGCCCCTTTTTCTGTGTGGCTGTTAGTCAGTAAGTGCGGTTGGGGTACACCTGAATTCTAAGGTAACTGGGATTATAATATAGCGATTATCCCGGGAGTTTGGTTAGGAAACGGCATATGTGTCTTCCTGACATGCGCAGTGTAATATTCTGAACGCCGGGCGCGCCCATGGTTTGAGGGCCCGGGATTCGGCATATGCGCAGTGTCGATTCCGGCCGTGCTAACCCGGGGTGATATGGCATTTCACTTTTCCGGGCATGCGCAGCTGAATATCCGGAAACGCCGGATAAATCATGAGCAGTAAATCTGCAATGAGAACCTGGAAACGGGCATAAATCATTACCATCTATGTGCAAACATGGGGATATGTATATTATACAGTTTGCGGGGTCAAAATTTTAAAACATAAAAAGGAGACAGAGATAATTTCCCTTTTCTGTATCCCTCTTATCTTGGGTGCCAGCATGCTAGAGGAGCCGCGGGATTCATCGTCGTTATACCCGGCAGCACTTAAGCTAAGTATCGATTCATTTATCCAACTTGAATGGGAAGTACATGTGTTGTAGTCTATGCATTGTATATAGCGTGTTCTTTTTCCACAGCGAATTTAGAATCCCCTGATGAACCCTAATATAGTACGGGGGAAACGCGTCGGGATGGCTGGGATATAAAGGTGTTTATGCACGCATGTAGTGACATTGCCTGTCATTAAAGCGGAGCCGCTCTTTGTCGGGGCGATTACTCCACTGACGGACAGTGCACAGTGTGCTGTATCATCTAGGTATGTAGTGGTAGTATATAGGGGTTAGGATATTAATATTTTAGCAATTCTAGTAAAAGTTATATTTTAACAGGGATTATTATTTGCAGTGACATTGTTTGTTTAAATCCTCTGTTCATATAGTATTTGTAGTATTTGCCATATGCAGAATAAAAGCTGATCCACAGGCCTGCATTTTGATGAATAAAAATTAACATACAATATAAAGGTATATATAAAAGTATTTTGTAAGATTATAATGTTAAAAAACGAAAAATATAAAAATCAAAATGTAATTTTATTACTAACATAATACACTTTACATTAGAAAAACAACTCAATAATTTGCTTTAATCTCTATAGAAAAGAACAGAAGCTCATAAATGTCAATCATACCTTAAAATGTTTTTCTTTCTACTTTGGCACAATGCTCTTCCCTTTCAATCTCAATTAGTGGTTAGAATGATGCACGAGATAAGTAGCTATTACTGTCAATCATACTTAAGAACTGTTACATTTGTATTTAAACTGTTGCTTCTCCTCTTCTATATTGAAACTAGTAGAATTCTTTGAGTTGATTTTCTAATGAAAAATGTATTATGTTAATAAAATTTTGTTCTGATTTTTATATTTTTCATTTTTTAGAATTAAAATCTGAAGAAATCCTTTATTTTAGACTGTTATATTCTACGTTAATTTTCGTTCATCAAAATTTACGTCACTGGGTCAGTAGGGGAGGATTGTACATGCTTTCTAAACTTTTTAGGAATGTTTTTATCATACAATTTTTTTCCTACAATAAATGAAACACATTTTATTCAGAGGGTGATCTTCTTTTTGGATTCAACCTGTATATAGAAATGTCACCAACTGTGCACATGTCCCATTCCACCTACTGTATTTTTTCTAAATCATCTAGCAGTGAGTTTTTCTACTTTTGATTGATAATCTTTATATTGTTATTTCTTGTGACAGCTGATATACTGTTTGACTTGTCAATTGTTTGGAGTCTGCCAATGTTGTTTCTAGTCCAAATGCATCCACCTCAAGATTCCTGTAGCAGAAGATTCACCTTTGTTTACAGGTACCATAGGTCCCATGGCACTATGTTATCAAAGTATTGGATTAAGACATGTGTAGAGCAGAAGATAAGTTCTGCTCTAACTCTGAAAAGAAGCAAAATCAGAACAGCAATGCATTTGGTATTAGTATGTATTTACCTTTGTCTGCATGTTTAAAACTAATCCCATGATAGTTTAGTGAATTTGTAGTTGGCTGAAGAACAGTACAGCACAGTGTACCATTGGTTTCTCGGTGGTTTAAAATACTGAAACCAAAAATCTTACTGTATTTTTGTGCTGTGTAGACATAGCCTTAGGCTTCACGTCAACGTTACTGTGCAATCTAATTACGATGCACAAAATGAATAAACCGCAGTACAACAGGTTCATACATACTGGCACAATCTACACTACACTAAAGCTATTTAGAACTGGCGTGTCGACACCAAGTTTCATACATGTCACCCTTAGTCTCTATAATGTTCACTTGAGTCTGGTGATCTGATGGCAGAGAATACTGCAAGGTCTCCTATCTAGTCCTGATGTGTCACATTGTTTCTTGAAATCTAGTGTATAGCTTAGTTGTGTCAAGTTGTAACATATTGTTGTTTCTTGACTAAGTTTTATTGGGCCAACTTCTTGAGTTTGTAGTTCTTGAGAATATCAGTTTGGTGTTGCCTAGTCCCTGTTTTGCTCTGCCTAGAGAGTCTCTGGGTCCTAGAGTGACTTTCTGTATTAAGATCTGTTACAGCTTAGAGACACTTTTAAGGATAGCTTTAGGATCAGTTTTAGGGAAAGAGGTTATGGGGTCAGGGACAGTCATAAGCCATGGTTATGGAGAAGATACAGGGACAGTTAACTGGGGTCAATTATCACTATTACTCTCTTCTTTTTGGATTCAACCTGCATGTAGAAATTTCACCAACTGTGCACATGTCTGATTTCACCTACTGTAATTTTTCTAAATCAATGTAGAGGAAGGAGTTGGTCCAACGAGTCCACAGCACATCCGAATGTAAAACTTAATGACTTTTAATAGTATATTAAAAACATCGACATCCTCAGTAGTAAGCCATCCAGGTAAAACAAACTAACGCGTTTCGGGCGATGCAACGCCCTTACTCATAGTTAAAACCATTACATATAACCGTGACTTATATACACACATATAACAATAGAGAAATACTTACACCTGCAAGCCGGTTCAATGGGTTCTCACAAGTTAGCGTACACTTCCGGCACGGAGCGTGTGAACCAGAAGTGATGCTACGACATGCGCACTGACCAAAATGTGGCAGATACTGGAACTGGCAAGAAAGCATTACGCGCAAAGAGCGCAGAAGATACCTATTGTCGGGAAAAAATGATGAAGGTAAGGAGAACCCAAAGCAAGACGGCTTAGCAGTGACATCTATGAGAGCAAAGCAAAAGAAAATGCAGTATAAGAATATAATAACATTAATATGCTAGAATAAACTTCATTATACTTGTGTAAGCTGCATTATACTTGTAAACGCAGATTCACTGAGTCCCTATAATACTGATAGTTGGGCGCCACTGTAACTTTGATAATATATAATACAAGAATGGATAATTAGTTAATCACTGATAATGGAACATTAATAGTGGAACATTAGTTCACGCCTCATATTTAATCCATTAGGAACAGAGGTATTGAGGGTGAGGATCCAAAAGGCCTTCCTATCATGTAATATTCGATCAATATCCCCACCGCGTGGCGGTTTTACTACCCTTTCTATACCTATAATTTTTAAGTTACAAAAATCCGAATTGTGTACATCTCTAAAATGGTTAGAAAGGTGTGATCTGTTACGGTTTGAGAGGTTAGTGATGTCATTTAGGTGTTCTAAAATGCGGGTTTTGAGTTTCCTGGTAGTATTACCTACGTATTGTAGTTTGCATGTAGTACATGTAGCTAAATAGATGACATGGTGTGAGTTGCAGTTGATGTACTGTTTAATTTGGTATGTTTTATTGCCTTGATTGTCTGAAAATGACTGGTTGACATCAACATACTTGCATACTCTGCAAGGACTTGACCCACATTTGAAAAAGTCCCTGTACCGCAACCAAGATTGGCGATGTTTTTTGGACAAAATCATATTCGGAGAAATAATGTCCCCCAAGGTTTGCGGCCTTCTGGTAACTACCAATGTTGTTTCAATATGCTCTAGTCCAAATGCATCCACCTGTAGCAGAAGATTCACCTTTGTTTACAGGCACCATAGGTCCTATGGCACTGTTAGAAAAGTATTGGATGAAGACATGTATAGAGCAGAAAATAAGTTCTGGTTCTAGCTCAGAAAAGAAGCAAAATCAGAATAGTAATGCATTTGGTAATAGTCTTTATTTACCTTTGTCTACATGTTTAAAGCTAATCCCATGATAGTTTAGTGAATTTGTAGTTGGCTGAAGAAAATATATTTTTAATGGTGTGCACTCTAAACAGAGTCTAGTTATAAGAAGCGACCACAAGGTTCTGTTTCAGCATTACTCTTTTTAGTATGTGTGTTCCTGACACACACAGAATAAAATGTGGTAGGTAAGGTATGCCTGTTTTGTTAATGGTACAAAAGTGTGTAAAAGTTAAAATTTCTGAAACTGCGAATAACATAAAGAAATATTTGTCTAATCAAAAATTTTAAAACTGCAGTTCTGTTTTACCAAATGTAAAATATTTCACATGGAAAAAAATACTGTACTGGAATACTGTATTGGCAGCTCTTCTGATATCAAGGTCTTCAAAAGAGAAAGATTTAGGGACTTAAGTTAGTGTTAGCTTCAAAATGAGTCAACCATGTGGCCAGGCAGCATTGAAAGCAAGTTGACTGCTTGCCTGCAGCACAGCTAGAGATATAACCAGAAAAAAATGAGGTAATTCAAATCCCACTGTACAGACCTAGAGTGAGAACATATACTAGACTTTACCTACATAAAGTCACTAATAAAATAGTTCAAAGTTGGGCTTCAAAAATGGTGGAAGATTTCAAACACAAACTTTATCAGAAAAGAATTAATATTGACACAGGTATAACTTGGAAGAGAGCAGAAAAAGGGTGGACATGTTTAAAACCTCTAAATATGCTTAAGAGTTAAATAAGATTCAGGATTGAAAAAAAAATAAACACACAAAAAAGAGGGCATAGCTGGAAATTAGTGGAAGATCAAAAGCAATGCCAGCATATTTTATTTTGCTGAAAGAGTGTTAGATTCCTGAATCAAACTTACAGCAGATGTGGTTAAGAAATTTAGAGATGCTTGGGATACACATATCTAACCGAAAAGAAAATAAAAAGGAAAAAATCTATAGGCAAACTAGATGGACCATGCGATCTTTTTCTTCTATTACTCTTTTATCCTCCATGAAGGACATCTAACAACACATAAACACAGTATAAAAGAAACCTGTGATGAATTAAGTTTACCAAGTTGGAAATGATAAAAGCTTTAGGTAGAAAGAGAGATTGGGGAAACGAAAATACTGCAGCAGAAGATACAATGGATTTATAGATTGAAATCTGTATTCTCCGAGGGGCTGAATGAACAACTGAACTTTAGTTGCTTCATTTGAAGTATAATTTGCTCATTTCATCTGACACTGGCCTATTCTGGGCATACTCTGTTTCTTAGAATGACATCTAGGGACCCATTTCCATTTTTTTAGCTAATATACTTCTATAGCTATAAAATGAAAAATGGCTCCAATTAATACCATAATGGTACATGATGCTCTATTACATCATCAGGTTGCTAAAGACGTATGGTGTGGGCTTAAAAGATGAGCCATCTCCATACACAATGAGTGCTGATTGTGAATTAATTACAGTTGACACCTGCCATTAGAAGCTGGGGTCGGATAGATGTTATAGTTTAATGCAAAGTCCCCAAGATAAATACATTGTCTTCCGAGTTCATTTCAGGGTTTCTCCCATTATCTTGAAATTCCAGCACACTAAACAATATGGATTTCCAGAGTGACTAGATTTACCTATTTTAATTTCCACCACCTTTATGTATAGATTGTTCAGACATTGTTTGTCCGAAGTGTCCTTATTCCCATGCTAACAAATATACAGGTCCTTTAGCATATTAGTTAGAATTATGCTTACCGCCTCTGTGCTTTCAATTCTTTTATATGATAAGTTACCATTTTGTCTGGGACCAGTCCATTTTGTGTTGGTAACGGTTTTCCTTGGCAGGTAAAAATTACCGTGTTCCAAGTATCTGCATTAAACTCAAGATAACATCTATAGCTACTATTGTGGGATGGTACCGATAACACAGACATCACAGAAATAACAGTCAAGTTAAACTTTGTTACATCTATGTTTGAAAGATAATTGTGTAATAAGTGGATCATGAATACCATAGATATATTTTAATTTGAATGTATTCAAAGAATCACATTGTTTTGTTTGTATGTTTTTTTATTGCATCCAGAAGTAACTGTGATGTGGCTGACTCAGTTCCTGCCCCATGTAATGTTACTTCAACTGATTGCCAACATGGCTCTGCTTAAGTGTCATGGCAGTAATCCGGTGGCTTCTTGTAATCACATGAATGCTGGAGTCAGCAACATGATTTAGTGTGCAGATTCATAGCCAGTCATGATCTATACGGTTTTATTTTCATTTTCTCCACTAACGAATGGGAAGCCAGATACTGTTTCTTGAGAGGATCACCTTTTTGCATAAGGGAAGTATATCTCTTTAGGTCCAGTGAAACATAGGTTGAAAATGTTTTCGAATGGACAGAAGCAACATACTCCTCATGAAATTTGTACAACTACAATTCTTATTTTTATTATTATTATTTATTTAAAGCACTATACATTCCAGGGGGTTATATACATAACATATGTCATAGTATAATGACAACACTAAATGATTAACAACTGGAGTGAGAGAGGACCCTGCCCACAAAGGCTTACAATCTACAAGGGAGGAGGATAGAGAAAGAAGGTAAGGGGAAGATATGTTTTTGTGGTGGTATATGGACAACGGTTATAGTAGGTTATGGATAATAGAAAATATAAGATAATAAAGATCCCTTTTTATCTGACCCTTTTTTGCTAGGATTGTTTCATTTATTGTGCAAGTCCAAAAGAATACAGTGCCACCTAAATAATTTAGACAGAATCACAAGCTGCCCAAAATGTTCTGACAGATTTATATCAAGGACATGTTGGAATGCATGAAAGTTCAGTGATTCTGGCAGATGATTCACAGTACACCGGAAAGGTTGTGGAGGGAAGTGACAAGGCTGAATCCTATATTTTTGTTCCATAATGGTGAAGTAGAAATGGGAGGCTTAGAAACTAGACGAAGAACCCCATTTAAACTCTTTCACCCAATATTTATGGTGGCCAAGAAATGTCTATTAGGAAACTGGATAACTATTCAACTGTGCAATTAGTCTGGGATTCTGACTTAGTTAAAAAAAAAAATCATGGAGACAATGAGAAATAAAGAAAAGTGCACAGCAAGTTTGTTTAATAAGTGATGGAAATTTATTATAACTATTTTAAGCAGAATCGGAGATAAATCAGATAATTCTACCACTCATATTGGCAAAATGGTACTTATTGGAGAATCTAAAGGATAGTTTGTATTGTCTAAAATTCTCATAAGGATACACATGATAGAGTTTGCAGGACATTGCATAAAGGACGACAGATGAACATCTGAAATCCAGTGATGGGGGTATGATAATGTCTTTAGGAACAAATAAATAGATATACCATGCCTGAAATGTTATTTTGGACAATCAGTTGTGCAAAAGAGCTAAGGTGGATGGAACTTTGTGGTTTTCCAAAACACTATTCCCTAAAAATAAGGGCTATTTGGCTTTTGGTTTAAATTTCTAACAAGGAGCTTAAAATTCTTAACAGGTGTTTGATCCTTGAATCACACAATAAATTTAGGGGATTAATTTTAATTGGGATTTAAACAGTTGTCCTCATCATGCTGTTCACATTTTGGTATCATCGCATCATATCTGGACCACTTTTCAAGTCTAATTTCCCTTGGTATGACAACTGCAGAACATCTCACCCACCAGTCTGCTTGCTTTCACCCTGCCTAATTTCCCTTGGTATGATTATGGCTTAATACAACACTACCTTCCTGTCCCCATCACCTGCTGTGTCTGTTGATTTTTAGTCTACCATCTTCACTTCAATTTGCCTCCTATCGTCTAACCCCACCTTGTTAATTACCTGTCCCAACCTCACCCCTCTTGTTTGATCCTGGTATGCAGAATGGGTTTTAATTCAGTATAAAAGTACTTGTACTGGTCATATCCTAACTATGGTCATATTTGGGCCACTTTTTAAAGTCCGGCCAATTTTCTAAGTACAAGGATGAATTAAAACCAGAATTTGAACCAGAATTAAATAAGGATTGCTAAAGTTAACAGCAACTTTTCCTTTCCTCTTCCTCTTACAACCTCACAGCCTGCCACAGTCAATCACCATGTTTTTCCTGTCCTCTATAATCTCAACCTCCATATTCCTGAAGCTGATTGCCTATCCCCATACTCCTCTGCTGGGCAATGAGCTCTTTATCTCCCCCTGAATTTTACCCTCGCATCTGTCTGCTGCCACCAACCTGTTTTCCACTATCAATGCCTTCGTCACCAAACAGACCCAAACAAAATTACTGTCATTCTTACTCCCACCTATCAACCCTCTTTCTGCTCCTCCTAGCTGCTGGGGACATATACCCAAACCCATGCCCCCCTCAACACATTCCCACTATTGTATCTCCAGCTGCTAACAGACCTGTTTCTACAAACTCCCTTAACCCTACAAACTTAAAAATTACTCCCTTGAGCCCTCCCTATTTCTCTCTCTGGAGCCATCTGGAATATACGCTCTGTATGCAACAAACTCTCCTACATACATGACCTCTTTATATCACGTAACTCATTCCTTGGTCTGAGGGAAACCTGGCTGACACCCTCTAACACAGTCTTTCCTGCTGCTCTCTCTTTGGTGGCCTCCACTTTACCCACACTCCCCGCCCTGGCAGCAAGCATGGCGGAGGTGTTGGCCTTCTCTTGTCAGACACCTGTTTCTTTGCCCCCACTCCCCTCTACCTTCTCTCAACCTCCCCTCATTTGAGGTGCACTCTGTCCGTATCTACTTCCCCTCCAATCTCCAAGTGGCGGACATCTACCTTGACCACTTCACCTCCTTGCTTCTCCACTTTCTTTCCACTAATATCCCCACTATCATAATGGGAGACTTTAACCTCCCCATCGACACATCCCACTCTGCTGCCAGCAAACTCCTCTCACTCTCATCTTCCTTTGGCCTCTCCCAGTGGACCTCTGGAACCACTCATAAAGATGGACACACGCTGGACCTTGTCTTCACCCGCCTCTGCCCCCTATCTGACTTCTCTAACTCTCCACACCCTATATCTGACAACAACCTGCATACATTCACCACACTCTCCACCCCACCTGCTCCTCCTGTCTCACATCTAGTACACCTACAAAACCTTAACCCTCGCACACTCTCTGACTCTCTTGCACCTCTCTCTACCATATCCTTATTTGATGACATTGACACAGCCACTGCTTTCTACAACCACACAATCTCCTCCACACTCGATTTGGTCACCCCTCTCACACACAACAGAACCTGCAAAACCAACAGACAACCCTGGCACACAGACTTCACTAAACAGCTGAAGCAAACTTCCAGAATTGCGGAACGCCACTGGAAGAAAACCCGGTCCACTGACGACTTCACTACATACAAACAATCACTACACTCATTTAAGTCTGCACTCACCTCAGCCAAACAGGATTACTTCACCAATCTCATATCCGCTCTGTCTCACAACCCCAGACAACTGTTCAACACCTTCAACTCTCTTCTCCATTCACCAGCACCCCCTCCCTCATCTCTCCTTTCAGCAGACGACTTTGCCACCCACTTTCTAAACAAGACTAACCTCATCAGAGGTTCACCCCACTGTCCCCTTCACGCACATCCATGCCTGCACCGTCCTCACCGCCCGCCGGTCTATCTTCGCCTTGCGCTTCCCCCCTAACTTGCTTCTCTACTGTCACTCATGACTAGCTCTACTCTACTCTCCAAATCCAACTTCACTACCTGTAACCTTGATCCACTGCCATCCCACCTCATCCCTGACCTTAGTGCTGTTTTCATCCCAGCCCTCACCCACCTTTTCAACCTATCGCTAACCTCTCGTATTGTCCCTTCCTCCTTTAAACATGCCACCATCACTCCCATCCTAAAGAAACCATCTCTCAACCCCTCCTCTCTGTCCAACTATCGCCCCATCTCACTGCTTCCATTTGCTTCTAAACTCCTCAAACAACATGTTTATCCTCAACTGTCCTCCCATCTGTCCTCCAACTTTCTTCTTGACCCACTGCAATCTGGTTTCCGATGCCATCACTCTACTAAAACCGCCCTAACCAAGGTCACCAATGACCTATTAACCGCTAAAGCCTCACATCACTACTCGATTCTTCTCCTCTTAGACTTATCCTCTGCATTGACACTGTTGACCATTCTCTCCTGCTACAAATCCTCTCCTCCCTCAGCATCACAGACTCAGCCCTTTCCTGGATCTCCTCATACCTCGCTGATGGAACATTCAGTGTCTCTCAATCTCGCTCCACCTCCTACTCTCGACCTCTCCCTATTGGTGTCCCCCAGGGGTCCGTCCTTTTCTCTGTCTACACTCTTGGTCTGGGTCAGCTCATAGCATCACACGGCTTTCAATACCACCTGTATGCTGATGACACCCAACTTTACATCTCTGGCCCAGACATCAACTCTCTACTGTCCTGGATCCCAGATTGTCTGTCGTCCATATCCTCCTTCTTCTACTCCCATCTCCTAAAACTTAATGTAGAGAAAATTTAATTCATCATCTTCCCACCGTCCCACTCCATCCCTCCACCTGATCTCTCTATTACAGTCAATGGCTCCACACTCTCACCGGTCCCACAAGTCTGCTGCCTTGGGATAACCCTTGACTATGCTTTGTCCTTCAAACCACATGCTCACCTTTTGCCTGCTGCCTCCACCTGAAAAATAGTTCACGAATCCGCTCATTCCTCAACCCTGATACTACAAAAATGCTGGTTCATGCCCTTGTCATCTCACACCTAGACTACTAAAACATCCTTCTCTGTGGCCTCCCGTCTAGTACTCGTGCGCCCCTTCAATCCATCCTCAACTCTGCTGCCCATCTTATCCACCTCCTCCTCGCTATTCTTCTGCCTCTACCCTCTGCCAATCCCTTCATTGGCTACCCATTGCCCTGGAATTCACTCCAAGTTGCTAACCATGACCTACAAGGCTCTCTATAACCTCTTGCCCTCCATACATCTCTGCCCTAATCTCCAGATATCTCCCCTCATGCAATCTCCGCTCCTCCGAGGACCTTCTCCTCTGCTCTCCTCTTATCAGCTCCTCACACAACTGTCTCCAAACTGATATTGATACTGATAACTGATATTCCTTAATAATTACTGTATTTACCTGTTCTGTTTTGCAAGACCAGGCAGAGAGCTCTTTACTCCCTTACTTCCTACATACCATGTGACATCAATTGATCACATGGCCTCAATGGATGTTTAGTCGTCACTCAGCTCAGAAACGCTCCCCTGTGTTGGGCGTGACCTGAGCAGAGAAAGATCTGGCTGCCTCAAGTGACTCATCAGTCCCTATTTAAATAGAGGTGCTGACAGGAAAGTAATCATTCACGTACAGTAATGTAGAGACATACAGTGATAACTATGTGTACATAGTGACTTAGCACTGCTAGCTGCCTTCATTATTGAATACTGTAGTCACCTCTTCAGATAGGAGGAGATGTATTTTTGATAAATTTGCTAATCTTATGGAGGGCTTCTTAAGACCCTCTTTAACCTCGTTGTGTTGTTTCCAAATTAATCAATCCATAATTAAGACATATGCCTATGAATGAAAAGAGATGCTGACACAGTTGTCAATGCAAATCCTCTGATGTATTAGAAGCAATAGATGAGTTTATATAACTTCTGTTTAAGGTGGATCATGTTTTTAATATATTAGTAAAACAATACATCATTATAATCTTAGGGGGTTTTACAATTTTATTGGTCAAAAAACTTAGAAGCCTTTTCCCAAATTATTTACCAAAACCACCCATAAGTTTTTGTTAATGCCCATTACACAACTCTAACTACTTTATTCAAAATTGTTTTGGGGGGTTAATGCTAAACCCAAATCAAACACTTACAATTCTTGCTTCAACATCATTGTAGTTATCCTAGATACAAGTGTGGTCAAATATTGCTTAATGCTCATATTGCTGCCCAAAGCTCCCAGACATTTTGTGGTTTTGACTTCAGAATCAGTTTTCTGGGTGTAAAGCCAAAAGTCATGGGTAGGGAAGTGAGTACAAAATAGGGAAGTAACAACCTTTAGTAGTATAAGAATAAAAAAATAAATTGGTACATCTTTTCACGAGCTGAATAGCAGTTAATAAAAAAGATGGAAGAGAACAAGAGGGAAGTCTAAACCCATTTTGTCTCATTAGAATTTGCAAACTTAATCATCAAGTTAATCCATAGGAATGAAAAATTTAAAAAAATTTTTTTTGCCTAATCAAAATAGACATTTTCCCTGGTCAGAAAGTCTTTTTTGTTTGGGCAATGTGCAATAGGCCCTCTAGATGACCCCACAGCGTCAGAAAAAGCCCTGCCTACTGCTCTTTAATATAGTGGTACATGATAAAGCATCATAAGACCTGCCCCTGACATCACTAGGTCGGGAATATGTCACAACCCCAAAAAGCAGGCCAAGCTTTCCCAAAAAAAAAAAGATTGCTTTGGGGGATTGACATCCCCCCACCTTTTTCTTGGATTCTAATAGGCATCCATGACAAAAATTTGGGTGATGCCCCCTTTCCCCATACAAAAATTTAACTGAGGGGATGCTGTTCCCTGTTTGGGGGGAGTACAGACATTCATAGAAATATACAATATATCATGGAGACTAAGCAATGAGGAGGTTGGGGGGCAGTGCAGAAAAAGCCCTGATTATAACTGAAATGGATTTTGGGGCTTGTAGGAAAGAGCTCCTGCAGCACAACTGACTCTCCCACGACCAGGAAGTTTCACTGATCTTATGATAGATAAAAAAGGAGGAAAAAGAAAAAAAAAAAGAAACACTTTTTTAAATATAAATGTTGTTTATAGTGTTCTGTGAAATCATTAAACTCCTGGATAACCCCTTTTACATCAATGTGGGGTGAAATGTGAAAAACCTTATTTGCACAAAGTTTATGTTTTTTTTTTGTTTTCATGGAATTCACTCTTTGGTATAAATGATGTTTTTTTCTGTAGAAAAGGGGCAATTTTTCAAAAATTTGGGTTTCCCGACTTCGCCAAATTTTCCGTCAAAATTTGTTTGGGGTCCGAATTACTTCGGCCGATCACTTAAAAAAACACTATTTCCAGGCTGAACAGAGCGGTAGAGTCTTAGACGTTGTCCCATCTTAAAATAGCAGGGGGAGTTTGGGTTTGGTTTTCATACAAGCGTGTTTTAGTAGACAGCTATGACTGCTGCCCGCCTTGAATCACTTCACTCTAAAATTCCCGGGGCACTTACGGGGGAAAAACGATCAAAAAACGAAGCAAATGAGAAAAACAAGCTGGGGGCTAAGCCCCTACCAAAAAGCGTCAAAAACAAGTAGTGGGTTTACGGAGCCACAAGTCTCAGCACAGAAAAGGGGGAACACAGCAGGAGTCACTCCATGAGGCCAGAACTTTAAATTGTCTCAAAATATGAAAGACAGTTCGCTTTTTTATATAACTTAGCCCTTCCTTTATCCACAACTGAGTATATATAGCTCGGTTCCAATACGGACCTCCAATCCCACAGTTTCACGGTCAATATAAAAAACGAACCCGGGAAAGGGAATTAAACGTACAAACTTTTTTAGCTTCCATTAAAAAAAAAAGTGAACATTAGTCCCCTACATATACAAATGTTCCATGTTTTGTAAGATATGGAAAATATACCAGTTTGGGTTGCGCGTAGCACGCCGTTCAAAACGGGCCATGGCGCCCCCATCTGGCAGGAAGCATGGAAGCCCCACATCGAGCCAACGGGGGTCACGGGGGTTCGGGGGTGGCTTTCCCCCCCTTTCCCCAAACGCTAGCCCCAAAGGGACGGGTCACTCAAAAGACAATTAAAACCAATAACATATAACAAGTTGACATTTCTGTGTTTTAAAAAGGGAAGACCCTCAAATTAAGATTTTCGTTAAGCCCTTTTGGAGTTAAAATGCCTCCAAATTACCCCAACCCTAAGCTTCGCGTTGGGAAGTTTCAAATAATTTTTTGGGGAGGTCCTCACAATTACCTTTTCAAAACCACCGCAACCGAAAGTCCATGACCCATTGTTGCAAAGTGGCGTGTTGATGTTTCCCGAATTTTTGTTTTTTTTTTTCTCATCATACTTGGGTTTTAACATTACTTGTTTTTTTTGCTTTTTTTAACATTCGGATAGCGGAACGATGTTCATTTAGCCCCTTACCTTCACTCCCTGGTCTGGCCAAAATAAACCTGTCCACAGGGGATTTTAAACTGTAGATGACACCGGGTTTTCGAAGTTGGAAACCCCCTTTATCTTAATGGGGGGGCCCTTGGTTGGGTGGCAGACAAAGACCCCCTTTATATGGCGAACGTTTTGGCATGCAGACAGGCGAAGACCGACCAGTTCATGAAGTGGGCTCATCTTCATCTTTTTTATTCTAAGGTCTGAAGAGACTATTTTTTTTCCCCGGGGTTTTTCCCTTTTATAACCCCATCGAGGTGGAAAATTTTTAAATAGATAGCCATATTTTTTACGCAAAAATGTTTCCCCGTTTTTAGGGGCTTGTTTTTTATCCTGATGCCCCTCGTAAGTAGATGTATAAGGAAGCTGATCGTTTTTTTGTTTAGGTTTATTGTCTAATAAACTATCCCCATTTGGGTAAAAGGGCCTCCCTCCCCCGCCGTCAATTCTTTTCGCTGTACCCTCTCCTACAATTTTTTTAATGATGTTTTCCCTATTCATTAGATAGTGGCATCGTCCGAACAGATCATGTGCCTGACAAAATTTTGATTTGGCATACCCTTTTTAAAGTATGGGGGATGTTGGCTAGACGTAATAGGATATTTGCGGGCCGTACCCTTTTGAATATAGGGGGGTGTGGAGAACAGCCCCCTGTTTCTCACCACACGTCCCCAAATATGAAAACGCAATTAAGTCCTTGTGAGAGAAAATTTATAAGAGGATGGATGCCCCTTCGATATGTGACGGAATGCTCCAGCTCTGTGGCTCAGATCATGACCACTAGCGACGATATCGGTCCACATATCTGTACCATGAACGATGCAAGCCCGTATTTCTGACTGGAACCACTGTAATTGGTTCTCAAAGTGTCTCATGTAGACATTGGGCGTAGCTTGGAAGCAACAGGAGACCCCATCAGGTCCCTCAGCTGCAAGTACATCAGGTCACCAAACCGAAAAAAAGTTTTTAGTGAGCACTATGTCCAAACAGTTGTAACAGGAGGCCAATTTAGTGTTAGATTAATTTCTGGGTTCTGGCACTAGGACCTCCCTAGACACGATGTTTACCGACGTACCTGCCTTGGAAGAGGTTGGCGCAAATTTGAGCGGAGGAGGAAGATGAGGAGATCAGTTTGCTAGTGCTTCGACCCAGAGGTTGGGAATCAAAGGCTCCATCTTCACATGAGTGCTTGGATGCTCCATTTCCTCCAACATGATCCTCGCATTAAGGCCATCAAAATTTGAACAAACAGTTACTGGGTGGCCACTCTGGATTCCCCGGTACAAAACAAAAATCAGCACTTTCCCTTCCACCCACCCAAAGTAGAGAGTAAAAATGAGGAAATGGAGACCTTGTGATTGTCAACTGGAGACATCTGTTTGCGGGGTGTCTGTCACGATTAACCCAAAATGTCACGGTGGAACAACGATCAGCGACGTGACAGCAGTAGAGTGCCAAGTTAGGCGTAGCGGCAGCAGCAGGCAAGGTGGCAGAAGCCTAATGGTGTGACCTCTGGCAATCATTTGTTACCACTCCTCACGACGCATGCAATGCAGGGCACACATCCAACACACAGAGATCAGCTTAAGATCATGGTGCACGATATCAGCGTCTCAAACACCGAGGTTTTTGCATGTGTTCCGGGACCAATAGACTTATGGGTATCCAAATTGTATGAATGGCCGAGCTGGCTCGTTCACGCCATAGAGGTGTTGACCTGCACAGCAGCCAGCGTTATATCTGAGCGGACCTTCAACAGAACTGGTGAGGAGTATTACAGACAAAACGCATCCGGCTTATCCACAGATAATGTGGATCGTTGACTTGCATCAAGATGAATCAGGCTGGATCTCTGATGATGTTGTGGCCAATTGCCGAGGGCATGATTAGTTGCCAGTCTACTTCACATTCCTTTTAAACAGAAATGGTCCTCTTGAAAACTTTTTTTTAAAATGATCATTTCTTACTGCAATTTTTATTATCATTTTCCCAACAGTTCACATTTTGCTTGTTTTGCTGTGAGGAGAATGTAAAAGACAGAAGGTTTCATGTACAACACCGTACTCCATTTACTCACTTTATTTAGAGTTTTCGCCATTGTCAATGGTTTTGAGATCTTGTTGCTGTGAGATACAGCAATAATCATGGGTCTTTGGAACAGAATGTGACTTCTTAAGTGGCATTTCTCCCTCATACAATTTTTAATAGTGGATGACAAGTATATTTATAATTTTTTGGGGTCATGTTGCTGTGAGATACGCTATAATTATGGCGTCCTTTGTAACATAATTGTGGCTTATAAGTGGATTTTCTCCCTCAAAATTTTTATTCGTGACTGAGAAGTCATATTTATAATTTTTTGGGGTCTTGTAGCTGTGGATACAGCACTAATCATGGTTCCTTTGTAACAGAAAGGGGGCCTTCTAAGTGGCATTTTCTCCCTCAACCAATTTTTACGGTGGCTGAGAATGTCATTTTTTATAATTTTTTGGGTCATGCTGCTTTGATATGCAGCAACACTACGGTCCTATTATAAAAAAATGTTGTTCTGTAACAGACATTTTTGTTCTTCACAATTGACCAAAGTGGCTCACGGGGCATGCTTTGTATTTTTTGGGGCATTTTGGCTGTGACATGCAAGCTATACTACAGGTCCTATTCTAACAATAATTTTTTCTAACAAGACATTTGTTCTTACAATTGTCAAGAGTGGCTCAAGGGTGATGGTGCTGTCAGAAACAGGAATAGGTAGGATCACTGTTAATGGACACATATTGCTAATGACTTGTTTTTGCAAGATCTTTAACATAGCTTTCTAATCTGTTGAGACCAACCCATTTAATACAATGAAAAAAAGAGAAACAAAGACATTGTGGGATTCCTCCTATTTTTTAAAAAAATGTGTTTTCTAGAATTATAAAGTACTAAAAAACTTGCATGTACAAAATAGCTGTTAAAAAATTCCTCTGAATTGTACAAGGGAGGTACAGGAAAACTGACCAGATGAAGGTTATTCAGAGGACATGGGAGTATGGAGCTCGATCAGAGAACAAGAGTACAGTAGAGATTTCCTCCTGCACGTTGAGTAAAATGAGAAAAAGAATGCCCAAGATAAAGGCACCTGGTGTAACAGGGAGCGTTAACACCAGTATTTCCAAGTGATGCTTAATTGGTCCCCACTCATCACGGAGGGGCAAGCGCTACCCAGGTATTGACTGTGTAAAGAGGAAGGCTGGAGTCTCACACTTCGCTTAGCCCTCTGCTTCAGCAGAACCAGTTTTAGTTGCTGCGTCATCAGGGCATTTTAACCTGCGTGTTAATAGATGACGGACGGCCCCAGCTGGGCTTTCACCGCACCACTGTAACTCCGCCCTGGGTCATGCTGTGGCCCAGGACAGGTATAGTAATGTCCAGGGAAACTAAATGGTGGTTGAACGACTCCTTTTTACGGCCCGTTTTAAATGGGGGGGTCATGCAGGTGTGGGGCTCTGCTGTGGCCCAGGGCAGGTTTAGTCAATGGGCCAGTTCAACTAAAATTTGGGGGTTGAAAACTCCTTTTTCCCGGGAATTTTTAAAAGTGGGGGTCATGCGGTTTTTGGGGGTTTATGTGTGGGCCCCAGGGAAAAGGTATTGTCATTGTCCAGTTCAACTAAAAAGGTGGTTGAAAAATCCTTTTTCCCGGGACTTTTTTAAAAAAGTGGGGGGGGTTTATGCAGGTTTGGGGCTCATGCTGTGGCCCAGGGGAAAGGGATGCAATTTTCCGTTAAAATAAAAATGGTGGTTGAAAGACTTTTTCCCGGGACTTTTTAAATGTGGGGGTCAGGGAGGTTTGGGGGTCATTTCTGTGGCCCCGGCAGGTTAGTCAATGTCCCGTTCAACCTTAAAAAAGGTGGTTGAAAAGACTCATTTTTTCCCGGGACTTTTTTAAAAGTGGGGGGCATGCAGGTTTGGGGCTCAAAGCTGTGGCCCAGGACAGGTATAGTAAAAAGTCCAAGGGGAAACTAAAAAGGTGGTTGAAAGACTCCCTTTTTCCCGGGACTTTTTAAATTGGGGCGTCCCTGCAGGTTTGGGGCTTTATTTCTGTGGCCCCGGACAGGTTTGTAATTTCCCGTTTAAAAATAAAATGGTGGTTGAAAGACTCCCCTTTTTTTGGGTTTTTTTTTTAAAAGTGGGGGGGCATTTCAGGTTTGGGGTCATGCTTTCGTTCAGGGGCAGGGGTTTCAAATTGGGGTTTTTTTTCCCGTTCAAAATTTAACCCTGTGGTTCAAAACATCTGCCTTTTTGGGGACTTTTAATTTTTTGGGTGGGTTTCAGGTTTAAGGGGGCAGGCTGTGGTACAAGGGCAGGGGTAGTAAAAGGTTGGGGACTTTTTTTTTGTGACTTTTTTTAAACCCAAGTGTGTTGCCCCAAGTTTTAGGGACGTATTCCCCTTTTACTGTTGTGGAATGTTAAATTTCGCTTCTCCCGCCTTGTTTGGGTGAAAAAATGAAAGGGGTTGTTGCTTTTCCCCTTTGAAATTTAATTTGGGTTTTTGCGCATAATCAATGTCACTATCGAAAAAAACCCTTTTCGAAAGCGGCCCCCGAAATATCGGGTATCGTTTGATCTCGATAGCCAAAGCCCAAACGCTCAACACTTGGGTTTTTAAACGGGCTATTTTAAAAGGGGGACCATTGCTGTGGGCTATGCGCTTTTAGGAAAAAGGGGGGGGAAGGGCCATCCCCCAAAACATTCGCGGGGTCCCCCTGTTCGGTCTCGGATTTTCCCGGCCTCTCCATGCCTCCCGCCAGATGAGCGGCGCCCTGGACCGAAAAATTTAACGGGTGCCCACGCCGCAAAATCAATACTGGATATTTTCCATATTTTACGAAAATGGGGCCCCTCTGTATTGTACGGGGCTAATGTCTAAAAATTTTTTTAATGGAAGTATTAAAGTTTGATACGTTTTTTTTGACCGGGGGTTTGCTATTTATATTGATCAAAATTTTGAAAGAACCCGTTCTGTTTTTTAAAAGCTGTTACTCAGAGGCCCCCCCGAATGAGTGGAGGGGGGGGTTGGGGGCAGTAATTTTGTTTTTTCCTCGCGGGCCATTTTCCCCTTTCCTTTTCACCCCGCAGTGTCCCCCTTTAAATTTCAGTAAAATAACCCATAAGTATTGCTTGGCCAAAAACAAAAAAGAGTTGACCCAAAAACAAAAGAGGAGAGAAAAAATTGGGATATTTGATGTCTTGTGTTTTCTGTATCCCCCTCCTGCTTTTGGCTAGACAATCCTGACCCTTCCCCTTTCTTTCTAAAGGGGTGAAAAAAAGGGGGAAAAAAACCCAAACATAGTGGAAAATTCTAGAGGGGTTTGGGGAAATGGAAACAGCATTAAAAAGGGCCACAATGTGTTCCATTGGGGACAGCTTTTCACTTGGCTGCACCCCATGAGTGGGCCAAAAGCGTGGCCAATGCCCAAATTTCTGGAGGGGGGGCGCAACTTCGGGACCCCACAAAGGGGCACAATGACACAGTGTAAAGGGGGGAAAAAGACGTCATCAACACCCGCGGGATGAGGTAAGGACAGGGGCAAAATGAAAAAATTCTGGAGGTGGCACCAACAGGAGTAGGCCACAGGGGGGGCACAATGACAGGTGTGTAGGTCCCGGCAGAACCACAGCGCAGCATGAGGGAAAAAGTGGCCAATGCAAATTCTGGGGTGGAAACCAAAACGGGGTTTTAGGCCACAGAGGGGCACAATGACAGAGTTGTAGGTCACGGCAGCACCACACCCACCCGGGAGAGGGCAAACAGGGAACAATACAGAGTGGGGGGAAGGGTCAAGGCTGCACCCACGAAGCAGCCATGAGGTATACAGTGGCAAAATAAACATTCGGAAGGGGGCCCAAAAAAGGGGATTTGGGCCCGGGAGTGGCACAATGACAAATTCTGGGGGTTTGGAAAGCAAACATCGGGGAGCCAAAAAGGGGCCCAAAATTTAAAACAGTGGGGAAAGATGACGTCATCAACAGCAGCGCATGAGGTCAGAGACTGGCACAATGCCCAAATTCTGGGGTGGGCCCCAACAGGGTGGGCCCACAGAGGGGCCCCAATGCCCGAGTGTTTTTGGTCAGGGCAGCGGGCCACGGGAAACTGCATGAGGTCAGACAGTGGCAAAATTTGACAAATTCTGGGGTGGAAAAAAACAGGAATAGGCCACAGGTGGCACAATGACCCAGTGTGGGGGGGGACGAAAAAGCAGCCACAGCGCAGCATTGAGGCCCGACGGGGAAAAAATGACATTCTGGAGGTGGCAAAAAAAGGATTTAGGCCACAGAGTGGCACAATGACAAGTGTGGAGGGTCCCCGGAAAGCGCATAGCGCAGCAGGAGGTCGAGAGGGGCCCACAAGGACAAAAGTGTGGGGGTCACGGCCGCGCATCGCAGCAAAAGGAGGTCAGAAGTGGCCATTGCCCGAGTGGGGAGGTCAGGGGGAACCAGCAGCAGCACTTGGGGTTCATAGAGTGGCACAATGCAGAGTGTGGAAGGGGGGGTTGGCAATACCATTTTCCCGGGTTTAAAAGATGGTGGTGGGCCAAAAGGAGAAAATGGCAGCATTTGAGTGGCTCAGGCGGGAGCTGGCCAGAATAGGGGGTGAGGCGGGGTGTTTAAATTTCCAAAAACTATTTCCCCAAAGTTTTGGGGGAGGCGTCATGGCTGTGTAATCTGAGGGCCCAAAAGGCATTGGTGTGTGGAACCCCTGGCGACCCCTGCCTGTTTAATTTTTGCAAAGGTCAGTCTTTTCCCACATTTCCCTTTGGGAAGCGGGTTCCCCTTGGGGAAACCCGAGGGCCCCCGCTGCACTGAAAAAATCGCTTTGATCCCACACTACTGCCCGGGCAAAACGCTTCTCCACTGAAAAACTGGGACAAGTTGGGCCACCCCTTCCCTTTTGGCTCCCCGTAGTCCAGCGGTTTCTTATAAATAGGGTGGCAGATTTGCTGTCCAAGTAGGCCACATTCCTTTTGGTTCAGGGCTGCCCCAAGGCCCTTTTGCTGGCGATGCCCCCCTCATTAGGCGGGTGAAGAAGCTTCTCATCAGTAAACTCCAGACTTAGGTTGCGGGCTGTTTGGAGCTGGTACTCCCTCCTCCCCCTCCCCTTCCCATACCCAGCCCGGCGTAGTCCCGTGAGAAAATGGGGAAAAACCCCCCGGTAAAAACCTTTTGAGGAGGGCCCCGTTTCCCGCAATAGGCAGCGGCCCAAAACTGACTAGGGATTTTTTTCTATAGTTTTTTGGTTTGTGGCCCTCCCTCGCAGCAGGGGGAAAAAAAGGCCCTCCCATTTTGGCCCGGTAGGAGGGTCCAATGGGTGGAGACCCAAAGAAGTCTTCCCTCTGCCTGATGGTGTTTTATTCGGCTGCAATACCCAGGAAAAATCAGCATGCTGTGGGCCTTTCTGCAAAGTGTTCCCCGAGGGACCCCCCTCCCTTTCCTTTCTCCACTGTATACTCCCACGGTGCTTTCTTTTCCATTTTTCCCCCTGTTTTCCCATCTCCATCTTACCCCATCCAGGCTCCTGCCCCTCCTTTTCCTGTCAACTGAGTAGAAAATCTAATAATTTCCCCAAAAAGGGTTTTGCTAAAATTGTCCTCCTCCTCTTCCTCCTGTTCAGTCCCCCCCGGGGCTCTTTGTGGCCAGGGAGATGTAGTGGGCCCGTCCCATTTCCCCTGCCCAGACAGTTTTTTCCAGAAATCTGTTCCAGGACAAAGGCAGTGGAATGACGTTATTCATCCCAAAAGTCCCCGGCGACTGACAAATATCGTGGCCCCCTCAAATGGATCCCCAAACGGCAGGTGTCCCCCATAAGTGCCACTGGCTGACATCAAAAGTTACCCAGGGGGGTACCTGTCTGTTGGATCTTTAAAAAAACGTTAATGGCCTTTCTCTGTTCTACAGTCTGTCCAACATTTTTGTAGGCGGGGAAATTCCCCAAATTTGGGGGAAACCCTCGCATATCAGGGGTTTTTTTGTGGGAAAGGGATTTTGCCACTGCCAACTCGAGGAGGGGGTTTTTCCTGGCCTTTTTTAGGGAAAAGGATGAAGTGCTTCACCCGTTTCCCGGCCATTTTCAAAATGTTTTGAAGATCGGGGGAAAACTTCAAAGGGAAACCTTTTTCCCAACCCGATTTTAACACCCTGCGCCGGGAGGGGCAAGGACCCTCCCCCCTCCCGTGCAGCGCGGAAAACCCCTGTTTCCCCCCATTGTCCGTCACCATTTGGGTTCCCATTTGCAAATTGGGCCCCGGAGAAAGCCCCACATCAAATTTTTTGCTGCCATGACGCCCGAGCAATTCCCCCCTGTGTTTACTTCGTTCGCCGGGCAAAACCAGGTGTAGAACGGGGTGACACTGCTGTGCCCTACAATTTTTGTTTGAGGGAGCAGTTTCTTGTGGAGGCTGAGGTTGGTGGTGGTGGTGGAGGAGGGGGCGGACCTTGGCGTGGAGCAGCCCGTTTGACAACGTTTGGGGGAGAAAAAAGGGCGTCTCCCGGCCAAATTGTTGGTGTGGCTAGGCCGAAAAACACATTCACCCAGTGGGGCCCTTTTTAAAAGGGGGTGTACCTTTGGCCCCTGGGCCGTAGTTACAGCTCCACAAGTCCCTGCTGCCATGCAGCTTCGACCAAACCGGTAAACTCAAGGATGGGGCCCCCCTTTGTTTTACATATTTGTGAAGGGGTGACACTGCCTTTTTGGAAAATAAATTACGGCTTTGGAAAACTCTCCTCCCCGGGTCAGCACAGGCCCCCTTTAAATTCTGAAAGGTGCAGAGTCCCCCATTTAGAAAGGGAGGGACTTTCCCCGTTCCCAAAAACTTGGACAGGGAACGGTCACTTCTTTCCCCTTAAGAAAGGTTGGAGCATACTGTTGTCTCTTTTTCAATTTGCCCCTTTGAACGATTTCTGGCGCCATGGGGTAGCGAGGGAGGCAGGAGAGGAAACAGTCCCTTCCGCAGAGGTGGGGGAAAACCTTTACTGGTGCAATGGCATTCGTGCCCCCTGGGCGCTGTGCTGTGGCGCCGGATTTTGGGCCACCCCCCTTCCCCGGCCAAGTTTTTCCCGGCCACCGGTGGTGAGGTGAAAGTGTTGACGCAGGGCCCTGGTGCCAACGTTTGCTCCCCCGGCCATGCTTTCCTTTTGCCCAAAAGATTCTCATATACCCCTATTTTCCCGGTTCCCCCCGGTGTCTTAGCAAAGAACTTTCCACCCCGCAGGTGCTGATTTTACCCCCAAACCCCGCCCCTTTAGTGACTATAAGCCGCTTTCCTCGCTGAGCTCCCGTTTCCCCTACTTTCTTGGGGGCCTGTTTAAGAGGTTTTTTTTCTCCGTGGGGCTTGGCTCCTGACTCGGACTGCTGTTCCCCGTGATCCCGGTCCACTTCCCACTTTTTCTGGCTGGCCGTGCCGGGGGGCAAGCTGACGCCCTCTTTCTCCCGCAATGATGAAGTTTCCTTTGCTTCCAAACCCCCGGGTCCCAAATTGCGGTCGGTACTCATCATCTTTATTGTTTGATTTTCACTTCTGCTCCGGGCCCATGCCCAACCCAAGGGTTGTGTCTGACGTTCCAAAACCCCTCTTTATCTGGGGTTTTTCAGATGTAAATTTTGGGGGGAAGTGGGTGACCTAGTAAAACCCAATTTAAAAAACCCTTGGGTTGGGTGGTCAAAACACTGCCGCTGATGAACCCGGGGAGTTCTGGCCTCACCGAGTGACCCCTGCTGCGACGTCCCCTTACTGTACTGCGACCTGTACCTGCTCCAGGAATGTTTGTGCCACCGCCACTCGCATGTGAAGAGCCTGCCATCTCTCCCTCTGACATACTGTTTGTTCTAAAATGTACGGACTCTGTTTAATGAAGATATCTGTATATGATAAATACACACCCTGTATTTGACTCCAAATGAACCCACTAACAAGCTTGGGTAACCCTTGGCTATAAATTGCGCTCCACAAATGGGCAGGAAAAATTTGCCGTTTAAAAACTCTGTGTATTTTACTGAATAGAAAAGCGCAAACAGGCTTAATTAACCTTCAGATATAAATTATGCTACAGGCAAAATTTCTTCTTTGGCGTTGAAAAACACAGTTTCTTTTACTGACTACAATAGCAGAAAAAACACTTAATTAACCCTTCGATCTAAATTGCGCAAAAGAAATGAGCTGCCAAAATTACCAGCTTTGTAGCGTGTTAAAACTACGTGTATTTTACTGACCACAACAGCAGAAAGACACTTAATTAACCCTTAGATCTAAATAGCGCAAAAGAAATGAGCTGCCAAAAATTAAGTGGTATTTGGATTGTAAAAATGCTATTTCTTTAACTGAATACAACAGCAACAACAGGCTTAGATAACCCTTGGATATTCAATGTGCTCAAGAACTGAGCAGATAGCATTAAAATGTATATGCAGCTGAATTGGACGCAAACTGGACTTCAATTCCAATACCCCACAAAATCAAAATTAGCACGGAAGAGAATCAGTCTGTGTTAAAAGCTGTGACAACCCTCCCCCCCAAAATCACTGTATAAAAGTTCTTTCTTTTTTGTGATTTCTCTAATACTGGATCTGCAGCAGCTACAACACGGCACAGAGAGAGCAGTGTGAACTGCCAGCGTCGCGTCCGGACTTATATAGTGCGGTGACATCACAGAATCACGACGGAGGGTGGGGGAGGGGGGGAGGAGGATGTACACTTTGTGGTGTATGGATCTCATTGGCTGCAAAAAATCACGTAACCTCGTTTTATCTATTCAACTGCATTTCCTGTTTGGCTCATACTCTGTCTATCACACTTCACAGCAGGACATGTCTCTCTGAGTTTAAACCAATAGCTGTTCTAACAGCTGTGAGAGATAGTCTCTTCTAATACAAGAAACCATCCATCTACCTACAGCTTAGAATAGAGTTAGATTAGAGAATTTCACTTCTTATTTAGTTAGAGAAAGTTTTCAGGATATCTACTGGTGTGTGCAGCTGCGAGGGAGGGGAGGGTGGCAGGAGGTGAGGCATTTGAAAGGAAGATACTTTGCAGCTCAGTGTGTTCTGTGATCTTCAATTAAATAATAATTGTTTTCTACCACTTTTTTGGCCAGCAGACCTCTGATAGGAGTTGAAATTGTCCCTGTGTTTTCAGTTCTATTGCAATCCCTGCGTGTCAGTGTTCCCAAAAACCGGTATAACTTATCCCTATTACTTTTTAAATAGTTTTATTGAAGTTCGTGCATCTGTTTGCCGCAAAGAGTTCAGTTGTACGCATATTGTGTTATACATATTTGATAGTAAATTATGCCTGTAGACAGTGAGGCAAAGTCTGTCATATTAATCCATATAACATTTAAATACTCTTATTTCAGTCCGTGCGTCTGTTTGGCGCAAAGAGCTCAGTTGTACGCATATTGTTTTATACATATTTGATAGTAAATTACACCTGTTGTCAGTGGTGCGAAGGCCGCCATATTAATACATATAACTTTTTAATACTTCTATTTCACTCAGTGTGTTTCAGTTTGGCGCTAATCATGCATTTGTACGATAGTTTGTTGAAAACTATCAACTGCTAGTCCTACTGGGCAGTTGTAAATCTCAGGGACCGTCAGGCCTGTCAATGATGGGTCGGTGCCCTGTGAATCTCCGTAACGAACAGCGTCGCCAATCTGTTCTTCAGTGGTTAATGCAACCTGCATCCAGCAGTCTTACCTCCTCGTCCTCCCAGTCACGGCCACAAATGTCGTCATCATCATCGTCATGTGTGTAATGCAGGTTTTGGCGTCATGCTGCGGTCCGGGACAGGTATAGTCAATGTCCAGTTCAACCAACATGGTGGTTCAAAGACTCCTTTTTCAGGCACTTTTTAATCTGTGGGTCATGCGGGTTTTGGGGTCATGCTGCGGTCCAGGACAGGCATAGTCTATGTCCAGTTCAACTAAAATGGTGGTTAAAAGACTCCTTTTTCAGGCACTTTTTAATCTGTGGGTCATGTGGGTTTAGAGGTCATGCAGTGGTACAGGACAGGTATAGTCAATGTCCAGTTCAACTAAAATGATGGTTTAAATAATACTGCCTTCTGGCACTTTTTAATTTGTGCGTCATGCAGGTTTAAGGGTCATGCTGTGGTACAGGACAGGGATAGTGAATAGTCTGTTAGTTTTTTTCTGTGACTCTTGTAGCACATATCCAGTTTGCTGTTGTTTATGTTAATTCCAGCTTCTCCACCCCTGTTTGGGTATAAGAATGAAGCTGTTGTTCCTCTCCCATAGACTTTAATCCTCATCAGCGATAATCTGTTATTGACTATCGGCATGATAATTGACAATATCGACTATCCGATAATAAAAGTTGACACAATCGCTCATCACTAATGATAACCAATCTAGTCTGGGAGGGTGGGGGGAGGGGAGTGAGGAGTGTTACGATCTAAAGGGTTAAACATCAGGGATCAGAGCAGCGCATGTCAGCTGCAATAATCAGCTGACACTCACCACATATGTCGTTGGTTCAATGTGCGAGCCGGTTCCATTCATACCAGTAAGTCAGATGTCAATAACAGATTAAAGTACAGTATGTTCAGATGGGAACATATCTTTTATTTCAAAAATAAACTGCTACATTCTATGAGGTTTCTTTTAAATGTTTAAAAAAAAATCAGTTTTAACATCTGTCCTATGTTGAGCTGATTATTTTTTTGTGGTAAAGCTAGACATTTGTCTGATGTTTCATTTCAAAATAGAACATTGTCCAAAATAAGTCTCCAAACAATTGGCCTACTCAATGACAATTAATTTCTCTCCTGAGCTATATGGCATACATCTCGCCAAACCGTACCCTGGTACAACACTCTGTGCTGATGAGAGGAGGAAAAATATATTTTTAAATAGTTGCCACTTTCTTTTTGAGGAAATTTAGGTTTAGCTAGTCCAAGATTTCTTTCTTCTGGAGAAGAGCTAATTCATATACACATTGAATGTGAGAGGTTATTTTGGCTTTCATGGTCTTTAAAGAAAATGCAGTTTAAGCCACATTTAAATTTATAAATGGTTTTAAATGGTAAAACTTTAATATAAAGCTGTTCTCACTTTTAGCAGGCCTACATTTAATTTTCTTGGTTTCAGACATTTAAAAGTACATCACATTTATTAGGAGGCTTGCATCTTTTTTATTCATACTGGTTTAAAAACTTCCTAAGTTAATGTAGGACACTCTTTAAATTCAGTGCCTTAGAAATAAAATATTACCTCTTACCCAGGAACTCAAAACTAATTTTGCTATTATTACACTTAAATATAATAATAATAGTAATAATAAATACTACTACTACTACTACTACTACTTAACTACTACTACTAATAATAATAATAATAATAATGTTTATAATACTACTAAATGCTTTTAAAGTATCTACACAAACTAACAAAAACACAGCCATGCCCAATGCATCACACTGCATTTCATGTACAACATCTTTGTAACTTTAAACGCCTCTAGAGGTACTTAAAGAAACACGACTCTTATTTTCAGCAAACAATGCTATTGATTCTCTGATACTTTAACTTGAACTGCTAATGTTCTGATTATACCTAATCCAGTGTGAGAATTATATATCAGTTAGATAAATAATCCAAAGGATTTTAGAACCTGATCTTACTTTAATCCATGTAATTTTATCAGATAATTTAAACATTTAACTCTGATTACGAAATAATGGTTGTTACTTTTTTAAGATGCCTAAAAATAGCATTAGAATTTAAACAGTTTCCTTGATCTACACAGACAGGTTACAGTGTGAAAAGAAATGCAATTAGTTAATTGCCTTTTACGTTAAAAAGCCCCCTTTACTGACTAACTAAAATATTAAAAATGGTGTACGGTATGCTGTGGCATTAATACAGGCATTTAAATTGAATAGGCTAGTCTATGAATAATTTTCATGTAAAGATGACTGAAATGCTGTTTGCAGTGTAAAAAATAAGTTTCTTACTATGTTTAGTTTTTATGCGTCCTCTTTATTGCTGCTGCAGGTCTATTGGTAGCAGCCTATGGAGAGAATTGGTCTTCTTCCCCTTCTGGCAGCTGACAGTAAGGCACCTGCTTATGTCCTCAAAGTCTCCTCAGCTATACTTTCATGCTAATGAAGATGCTTTGGTCCTTTGTTGATAAGCTGGGGAGAAAGCTATTTCTATTCGCTACCTTGCAGTTAACTGAGGATCACTACTCAGACAACTGGCTGCGGGGAGAGTGACTGAACATTCTTTTCCATCTGCTCTCATCCCATTATGTGAATGTGCAAATTGTCAAAGAAATTGAACACCATGGGCCACATGTATGAAATCTGTCTAGGTATAAAACTCTCTTTGTTTCCCATAGCAACCAATCAGAGTGCCCCTTTAATTTCATATTGTGCTCTGAAAAAAGTAAGTGGGGTGCTCTGATTGGTTATTATAGGCAACAAAGAAAGTTTTAGACCTAGACAGTTTTCATACATGTGCCCCAAGTGCCATCATACTATGAAAGTAAATGTCATAACTGTTTTTAGGTGTATGGTCCATACAAATAATATAATAAATAATGATGGGACATCATTAGTACCAATACAAGTTCTAATGACCCTTCCCTGCCAGATGGTCATAATTTTATTGGCCATCTATTTTTTATTCCTCCTGGCTATCCAAGAGCCATAAGTTTTTTTTTAAATTATTTTTTTCCATCCATATAGACATTTGTGGGTTTGTTTTTTGTGGGACAAGATGCACTTTTTAATGACTGTACCATAAAGTATTCTGGGAAAGCGAAAAAAAATTGAATTTGGGTGAAATGTGCAAAAATGTATTTGCGCCATGTTTGCGGGGGTTTTGTTTTTATGTTGTTTTATTCTTTGGTAAAAATTTTCTGTATTCTGCACGTTGGCACTATCATGTTGAAATCAAATACATAAGGTTTAATTCATGTTTTAGTACTTTTAATTTTTTTTTTTTTTTAATCTTTTATCATTAATAAATAGAAAGAAATAATTTTTTTGCTCCTCTACTTATGAACCTAGGTGTGGGCACATATTTTGCAGGCTGAAGTATAGTTTTTATTGGTACCATTTTGGGATTCATACAACTTTTTGATTACTTTTTGGTCTGATTAGTTGGACTATGAAATGACCACAAAAACTTAAATTATGGCATTTAGAATTTCTTTTATTTTACATTTTTAAGCATACAGGACAAAAGATGTGATATAATTAGATCAGTCCTTTACAGACACAGTGATACCAATTATGTGTAGCTTTTTTTAAGTCAATAGGGGTAGATTTTAACTTTTAATATTTTGTATTATTTTTTATACTTTTAATTTATACTATTTTTTTTACACTTGTACAAGCATTCCCCTAGGGTACTTAACCACCAGGGGGCTCGATCACTAGTGCACCCTCCTGAGTTATATAAATACTGCAGTTTTCTTACTTTCTACTTGGAACAGGAAATAATAGAAACTTTAACATGGTGGCTATGGAAGCCTTCATTAGGTTTCTAGCTGTCATTGTAACCAATCAGCACCCCGTGATCTGGTTGTCAAACAGCAGGGATCCGAGACGGCTCCGATCCCTGCTGTTAGTGGCAGCAGGTGTCAGTTGTAATAATTATCCAGCAACCGACGTGTATGGAATGGCATCAATGAAAAAGCATTCTTCATACTCTTACCTGTATGAGGATGTAAGTTTACATCAAATGTCGGTAAGAGGTTAAAAACAAACTATGAAACGTTAAACTACTAGAAGCACTGAAAATACATATTTACTGCACATTAAAGGGGTTATATCGTTACAAAGATCATGTCTCAGATTATGGGGACAGTAAAAATAAGCACTTTTGTAATTGGGTTGAATTACCTCAGTCACTTGGTTTAGCAGATATGAGCTTCTCTGTAAATCTGTATTCTGTTTCTGCTGTTGCTCTGTTGCTGGTCGGCCCCCTGCACTGTGATTGGCTGGCTGTCATTTTATTCAGCCTGTTGGGATACGCCCCTAGACAGGAAGCGCCCCGGCCACACCCCCTGTGCTGTGATTAGCTGCTTGCACACTCTGTGTTTACTCCCCTCTGAGCTGTTAAAATTGATAGTGAAACCAAGGTCTGCTGGCTCTATGTACATCTACCAGCCCTAGGTGAAGGATCTGGGCAATTACTGCCTGTTTAAAGGGCTTTTGCCAAGAGGTTGATTCACCTCCTCACAGGTCCAGTCCTTAAGCTGCTACTTTGAAAAGTGGGCATTCTGTTCCTCAGATCTAATGCAAGCCCCGCCTCCTTATGGCATCATCAGCTGTAGTGTATAACATAAGGATTAAACACTGTACCTGTATTAGCTGCTTGTATAGTGCAGTGCTTAGGGGATCAGCTCTGCAAGACAGAGGTTAGGAGTTCAAGTCCCATCAGTAGTTTATTTTTGTTTCTTTTATAAATTGTACACATATGTAAAGATATGAAAATATATGTGTAGACATCTATAATTTAAATTATATACACACACAAAGCTCCCCTATATAGTGTCCCATCCTCGCAGTAGTCAAACCAAGCACTTCCAACATATGTGATACAATGCATATATTCTGGGGGATGAGACATGATATAGGGGAGCTATGTATGTGTGTATATATATATTATATATATATATAATATATATATATATATATAAATCATTATAGAGATTGACATATATATTTTAGGTCTCTCTACTTATGTGTAGAATTTAGGGGGGGGGGGGATATTCTGTGAGGGACTAGAACTCCAAACCCCTTCCTTGTAAAGCCAACACTCTACCACTGCACTACCAGGCCAAGTTAGTTACAGGTTGAGCAGGTTCTTCTCTCAAAGCTGAGTGCTCCTCCCCCCATTTTCACTCACATGTCACTGACAGCAAGCAGAGATCTTTACTTGAAGCTGACATTTGTCCTTGTAGTTGAGTAAAGATCTCTGCCTGTTGTCAGTACAATTTGGGTGAACACCACTAGAAGTGAAAGCTGCTGGCTTTCAGTGTAATTTGTGTGATAAGAGATATAACAGGTGCTTGCTGGAGCTTGCTGGAGCCTCAAGGCTGCAGACATAAGACATAAGCATGCAGGAGGCTACAGAGCTGTTATATCCAGACAACCTTCTGCATCCCCTGCTTTATAGAAAATGATGATGTCAGAGTTCTTCAGTGAGGAGCGACACGCCTGCTGACAGGAGAGACACGCCTGCTGACAGGAGAGACACGCCCCTGGAACAGCTCAAACGATAACACTATTTTGTTTGGTGTATTTTGCACCAAAAAACTGTTGACTCCGTATTCTCTATATAAACGAACTGTCGTACTCCAAAACTATGCGCATTAGACACTTTAAACGCGCCTAAAGTAGGCGCATCAAATATGCTAGCAATGATATGCTATGCGCCTTTTTTGGTATACGCCTAAATTAGGCACATTAAATATGCTATACAAGGTATACCAGATGCCAGATTTTTGACAGGTTTATTTATTCAGGTGCATTAAACACTCATTTAATGTGCTTTAAAACTGGCATGGAAGCGCCTCTTTTCTGACATGTTGCCCTAAATGTATGAAAAACTGGACATTTCTGGAATCTTATGGGGACATGAAATGAGCCCAAATGAGCTAAAATGGTGTTCATAATAATAATGCTGTAAAAAATAAAAATAATTCTATATGTATGACTCTATATCATACATACAGTATACAATTATGTCCATATATATTTGGACACTGACAGATTTTTTTTTTACCTGTTTACTGAAACATATTCAAGTTATAGTTATAAAATGGACATGGACATG
>JAODAL010023462.1:0-62642 GCA_025379985.1 Phyllomedusa bahiana
CTGTACTCCCTTTACGGGGGCCCGTCGGGGTTTTTGAGGCCTATAAGTCTCCAGTAAAGTTCCTGCGGTGCCATTATTGTGCTGACGTGAAGTGACGGGAGGTGATGTAAAATTAAGTTCTGGGGGTAGAAAAGGCTTTCCTTGTATCACCGACCCACTCTGTTTTTCTCACTAAAAATTTTTTCATTCTTTTCAAAGTGCAATCCTGTTTCCCCCTTTTCCCCAAAGGGGATGATAATTATAATATTTTGGCCACAGAATCAGTTGCAGCTCCGGTAACGGCACACCCCGCCCGAAAATGCCTGTTGCCAGGCTGCCTGTCTAAGCACCCTTTTTTTCTTAGCGGAGGCAATCACCCTGGGCTGATTATTGGGCAAATCATTCCCAAAGAGGATCAAGAACTAAAAGGGGCCCCATAAGTATGTCAATATGTGTTCTATTGTTCTCGCTAAAAAACCATCTCAAGTTTGGGGAAGGGCAGTATAACTGTTCTTAGTCAGGGGGGACCCTGTGAAATAGTGCTGCACCTTTCAGCGTTTATATTTCTCAGTTTCGCTCCACTTTTTAATTATGCTTGCTTCGTGAATGGAATATTATTAATCCAGTGGCTAAAAAACCTGTGGTTCTAGTTGCCAGAGCGGGGTCTTTTGTGCCTCATTATGGGAGCGCCCCTTTTTGGTACAAACAGCAGCATAAGTCGCCTCTGCCCTGTCTCCCAACTCTACATAGACTGAGACAGATTTCTCTCTATAAGGCTGTGTTCACCGTTGTACCTATGCGCGCCGCTATACCCTGTTTGTACGTACTACGCCCCCCGCCTATACATTCCCCTTTCCCCGACACATACTCAAGAAAGAAAAAACATGTCACTCCTTACGCCGCGTACTGTGCCCCGGGGGGAATAGCTGAAAAATCATAGGACGAAATAAGTAATTATTTTCCCCGGGAGCGTAACAAAAGAAGCCAGGGCCCCATAGAAAATTTTTGGTTGGGGGGCCCCCCCCCCCCCCCCCCCTTCCCCACGACCATGTCCCAGGACATGCTGTTGATAATGTAGATAATACAAGGGGCAAATACCACCATACATATCACCATCATATGTCCAATAAAATCCTTTTTTTTCCCCAAAGACCAACTTCCCCTTTAAGAAATTACATAAGGACCCTATTAACCACCAGAACATCCCAAAAAATTTTACCCCCAATAGTGACTAAATAATACCCCTACACTTTTTAGATCAGTCTACAAAGCCCAATACTGTCTAATAATAATAATATATAATATATTTTACCATTGGGGTATTTTCCGTTTACACAGGTCTGCAGCTGTATTAACCACCATACGTGACCATATGTGGTATATCCATGTACACAGGTCTCAACTTATATAACCACTACAGTGACCATATAGGGGGTATATACCGTGTAACAGGCTCGCAACTGTATATTACCCCTACAGTGCCCATATGTGGCAGACACCATGTACACAGCCTCTGCGACTGTATATTACCCCCCATACAGTGACCATATAGGGTAGACCCAAAGTACACAGGCTCTGCGACTGTTTTAACACCTACGTGACCAATATGTAGTTGCAGGGTACACAGGTCTGCAGCTGTATATTACCTCCATCATTTGACCATATGGGTAGATAGCAGGTACACGGGGCTCGCGACATATAAGTGATTACGTGCAGTTACTCTTGTGACTCACAGGTGACTTTTTTCCCTACCAGTCGTTACTTTTTTTTTTTTCTCACCCGGGTCCAGTCCCCCTTGAAGACATCTCCCGACCATTGCCCCTGCAGATTTAGACACAAATATCTTGAACCCTGCTTTTCCAGCACCGCCCCCCTGGCTATATGGGTCCATTTAGGAGGCGGGCTTAGATAGGATATATGGGGCCCCAAATAGGCAAGGTTTGGGTAGCCAATAGAGTCCCATATAGGCAGGGAGGGTTTGGTAGCTTAGGGAGCCAACAGGTAGACAGGGGTTAGGGGGCTTAGGGGGGATAAGGTAGGGTTTAGGTAGCTAAAGGGGCCCCATATAAGTAGACCGGCGGCTTTGTGGGGGTATACGGCGGATATAGGGGTGTAAGGCAGGATATGGGGGTGTACGGCAGGATAGGGGGCTGTATAGGGAGGAGGCATATGGGGGCTGTATGGCAGGGAGGCATAAGGGGGCTGTTAGGAGGGAGTAGGGGGGGTATAGGCAGGCAAGCAGGAGATAGGGGGCTGTAAGGCAGGGGAGGGAGGCTATAGGGGGCGTATAGGCAGCAGGATAAGGGGGGTGTATGGCAGGGAGGCAGGAAAAATTTGGGGGGGGTATAGGCACAGGGGATATAGGGGCGTATAGGCAGGATATAGGGGGGTGTATAGGAGGGAGGCATATGGGGGCTATAGGCGGCTTTTTTGGGGGGCTATGGCAGGCAAATGGGGGCTATAGGAGGATAGGGGGCTATAGGGGGCATATGGGGGGGTATAGGCAGGCATATGGGGGCTAAGGCAGGCATATGGGGGGTACAGGTGGCATAGGGGGGCTATGGGAGGCATTGGGGGGCTAAGGAGGCATTTTTTTGGGGGGGTATAGGCAGGCCAAAGGGGGGCATAGGGGGCAATGGGGGCATAGGCAGCAATGGGGGGTATAGGCAGGGGATTGGGGGGCATAGGCAGGCAATGGGGTAGATAAAAAAAGGGAAACACTTATCACCTCGGTCCACGCTCCCCCGATGCGCCGCTCGCTCCGCTCGCTGCTCTCCCTGCGCCTCTGCGCTCAGCGCGGGCGGTCGGTGAGTGAGTCCCCGCGCGCGCCCGTGCCCACAGGGGGCCCGGGCAGGGGGAAGTAACAGGGGGAGCGATGGGCGCTCCGTCCTCAAATACCGAGCGCGCGCCTCGAAAGCTGGGGCCGGGGGCCTGGGGTTCAGAGGGAGTATGCCGGGGGCCCCCAGCTCCCCGCCCGCCGCATGAACGTTAAGTTCACTCCCGGGCGGGCCCAGGAGGGGCATTCCCGGATAGGGACGCGAAACGCTGCCCCGGGGCCCCCCTAACGCAGGGGCCCCGTACAACTGTACCCCTGCACCCCGGTGTTACGCCACTGTTTTTTACCTTTTTTTGCGGCGTACTTGGCGATTTTCATTGCCCTAAAAATACAATCTGTGAACATACCTACGCAGGGCCTAGTGGGGGAAGGCGAAAATTATGAAGCTAAGGCCTTACCACATCACATCCCCAGTGTCCATCAGATAAATCCCGACATATCCCCGGCGAAATGTTTTGGTTTACGTGTCCCTTATTTCTCGTCGCTTTATGGCCGCCCCAAACAGCACGGTAGACGTAGACCTGCCCCGGGGCCCCAAGATGTGATATAATGGAGACAAAGGCTAACAGGGTCATCTGTAAAAAATTATGGGTCCCAAAGCAAATCGTGGGCCCCTACCCAAACGGGGGTGACATCCCATCTGGGCCCCACGGGCGGTTGTCCCGGGGGGGTCGAAGGATCTATTGATGGGGCCTGAGTCCGCCACAGTGAGTATTATTGTTATTATTTTTATTGGTGGTTACCTGTATGACTGAGGGGCCCATATATATATACCTCCTTAACTGAGGGGCCAATATATATACCTGCTTAACCGTTGGGCTCCCATATATACCTGCCTGAGAGGCCCATATATATTCCTGCCTAAAGGGGACATATATATATATATATATATATAAAAAAATAATATACCCCTAACTATGGGCCCTATATACCTACCTAACGAGAGGCCCATTATATACCTGCCTGAGGGGGTTATAAATCGCCTAACTAGGGGCCCCCTATATATACCTGCCAAAACCCGGGGGAAACAAATAAAACCTGCCTAACGGTTGCCCTATATATATATACCTTCCCCATGGGCCAATATATACCCCCCTGAGGGGGCCTTACCATACCAACTGGGGGATTATATCCCCTTTAAAAAAGAGTTGCTGGGAAAAATGAGGGTTCAAATTTTTTGTGTCAAATCTGCAGGGGCGAGTGTTTGGGCCGGGACAAGTCAGAATGAATGTGTGAACCGGATGGAGAAGAAAAGAGAATGTGAACAACTCATTGTAGACACATCACTTGTGAGTCACAAAATGTACCTGAACTGTATTCAATTATATGTGTGCAAAAATTTTAAGGTTTAATTCATAATGGTGTGGTGGTATTATTCAGTCTCTATATAGTGGTTATATGTGGTCATGGTGTGGATGTGGAGGTTTGGTTCGGTCACTATGTGGTGCTGATATGTGGTCATGGTGTGGCGGTATTTTTCAGTCACTATGTGGTGGTGATATGTGGTCATGGTGTGGTGGTATTATTTGGTCACTATGTGCTGATAATATGTGGTCATGGTATTATGGTATTATTCAGTTACTATTTTTTGGTAATGTGGTCATGGTGTTGTTGTATTATTCAGACACTATGTAGTCTTGATATGTGATCATGATGTGGCGTTATTTAGTCTTAGTGGAATTATTGGTAATTTTAGCCTTGGAATTCTGGTTTTATGTAGTGATGTTATTTGGTAACTGTACATCATTATTTAGTGGTTTTATACTCAGTACTTCTGAGTATAAAATAAATAATAAAATATAAAATAATGTATTATTCGGGGTCCGGGAGGGACGTATATCTTTAGACTTTTTATGTTCACCACCGGTGTCCTGCTGCAGTTAAGTGAGGGAAACTCAGAAGCTCCGGTGTTCCAACTTGATTACAGATTAGTGTGATGATGTCATCACATTGGTCTATATAAGTTGAAGCAAGACCGGATGGGGACAGCGTACAGGTAGCAGAGGCAGGGAGACACAGTGGGCCCCTAAAATAAACTCCTCTGGTTGTCCCTAGGCACCCCAGTCCGACACTGAGACCACACCTCTAACCACCCATCTTCTTGTTACCCCAGTGAACAGCAGAGTCCTGCATCAGGGTGTTCCCACAATGTTTTGTAGGCCATAAGCTTATAGCCGCCGCATGCAGCTGACAAGACTGATGGGGGACGCAGCCAATGGTATTTATCTGTTTACACATCCTGGGACCAGGCAAACCATTAAATAAGCGGCGCAAAGCTGGGGATCAAGGGCATGCACTCTGGTTTTCCAGGACATATCTCTGATTGCCTTGGAGCCCTATTCCTGTGGGGCCCCCAGGCAACTGCCCAGTGTGCCCAATGGAAAAGCGGGTCCTGAGCAGGGACGTCGCTAGGCTGTTTTATTCGGGGCTCGGGCCCCGAATAAAACCCCCTGTGCCCCGAACCTCCCGGGCTCCAGGCCGCTGCCATGGGCCTGGAGCACCGACTGGCCCTGCAGCTACATGTGTGTCCAGCGGACACACATACAGCCGAGGGCTTCTGCGGAGCAGAGAGCGAGCGCTCCCTGCCCCGCAGACAGTGTGGGAAACCCATCTCCCCAGTCCGAACACCCCCCATTTGGGGGGCCCCCCCTGTGGGGGGGGAAAACCCCCTCAGCCGGCCGCCCCGGGCCCCACAGGGGCCAGGGAGGGCCCATAAGGGGGGGGGGCCGGGGTAAGGAAGAGTTATTTAATGAATTTGTTTTATTTTTTTAAACATTTAAACCCGCCTTTGGGACCCCCTTAAATGGCCCCCCGCCTGTGGCCCCCAAAATTTTTTGTGGCCCCCATAAAAGGCCTGTGGGGCCCCCCATAACCTTTTCCCCAAAGTTTTGCCCCATATACGCCCCCCATATAAATCCTGTGGCCCCCTAAAACTGCCTTTGGGGGCCCCCATATACTGCCTGTGGCCCCTTTTACTTGGGCCCTTCCCTGTTTTAAAAACTTTGTTGGGCCCCTTCGCCCCGGGCCCCCTTAAATGGCCGGGCCCCCCTTAGGTTCCCCCGGGGGCCCCCCTACCTGCCTGGGCCCCCCAAAAACTTCCTGTGGCCCCCTATACGCCTGTGGGGCCCCCCCTACCGCCTTTGGTCCCCCCTTTATACCGCCCTTTTTCCCCCCCTTTATACTGCCTGTGGCCCCCCCCGGGCCCCCAACCCCCCCCGTGGTTCCCCCTTATATTTCTGATGTGGCCCCCTTTTACCTGCCTGTGGCCCCCCCATATACTGGGCCCGTTGGCCCCCCCTAAAGGACCTTCCGTTTTGGCCCCCTTTTAAATGCCTTGGCCCCCATATACCTTGCCTTTGGGTTTTGTGGCCCCCATACCGCCTGGGGGCCCCTTACTCCTGTGGCCCCATATACGCCTGTGGCCCCCTAAAAACCCCCCTGTGGCCCCCTTTTACCCCCCCTTTTTGGCCCCCCATACCTGCCTGTGGCCCCCATATACTTCCTTTTGGCCCCCTATACCGCCTGTTGGGCCCCCTATACTGGCCCCCTGGCCCCAAAACACCCCGGCCCCCTATACCTCCTGTGGCCCTATACCCGCCTTGGCCCCCAAATGGAATACTGCCTGTGGCCCCCTATACCCGCCCGTGGGCCCCCTATACTTCCTGTGGGCCCCCCTATACTTTCCTAAGGGGACCCTAAAATTTTAAAACCTTCCAAAAAGGGGACCTAAACACCACCCAAAAAAGAGGGGGCGCTATACCTATAATTTAAAGGGGTTGCGGGAAAATTTTGAGGATTCAAGATAAATTTGGGGGTTTCCCAAAACTTCAGGGGGGAGTCCTGGGCCCGGGGAAATCAGCATGAAGGGTTTTGGGAAACCTTAAAAAAATTTCACCTTATTTCGAAAAACCCGTTTCCCTTTCCCGGGGAGTCCCCCAAAAAAAATTTAAAATTCCCTTAACCCAAAACTGAAGCCCCCTCCCCCCCAAATGAAAAAAAACCCCCAATGGGTCCATTTGGCGGGAAAAAGGAAAAAGTAAACAGAGCCCGTTACAGCTGAAAACACAAGTGGGGGGTTTTTTTTGGGGGCAGGTTCTGGCCATTAAAAATTTTAAATATTTAAGTAAAAATTTAAAGTTTTGGGGCCTTGGTTTTTTAAAAAATTGTTTATTTAGTTTAAAATCAATTTTTCTGGAAATTTTTTACCAAAGTAGGGGTTAAATTTTTGTTTTTAAAAGTTTTAGGGTTCCCTCATCGGAAAGGGATTTTTTTTTTTTAAAATTAAAAAAGCCCGGTTATTTTTCCAAAAGTTGCCATACCTGCCCCCGAACAATTTAAATTGTCACTCTAGTGGAAAATGCAAAAAAAAAAAGGGGCAGGACAGAAGGATTTTCCTGTAAAAAAAACATCCGCAGTTTACAATTTGCGGAAAAATGTCGTGTGAACCCAACCCTACCCAGAAAAAAAACAAAGGGCCCGAGCCCCATTTTTGGACCCAAGCAACCCCCTGGTCCTTTAGGCTACAAAACACATTACAAAATTCTGACTTCCAATAGATGTTCATTTCCAGGGCCCTGAAAATTAAAAAGGGGGGGGGCCCCTGATGGGTGTCCCAAATTGCTGCTCCCCTTTTATCAATCTATCTAAACTATCTATCTATCTATCTATCTATCTATTTTATTCCTAACTATCCCATCAAATCTTTTATTCTATTTTTTCATAACTAATTTTCTATCTATTTTTCAATTTTCTATCTTTTTCCCATCATTTTTATCTAAACCTATTTTTATCTATCTTATCTAATCTATCTTTCTTCTTTAATTATCAACTATCTTTTAATTTTTTCTATCTTTTCTATCTTTTAATTTTTAATTTTATCTATCCTTTATTTTCTATTTTATCTTATTCTCATTTTCTATCTATCATCCTATCTAACTAAACCCCTACCTATCCATTTTATCTTATCCCATCCTTTAAACTAATCTATCTATCTATCTATTTTTTTTTTGGACATGTTTCCATTTTACTGACAAAACATTTAAAATTTTAAAAAAGATTAGAAATTTTAACACAAAGGGTGATATGGGAAAGAAAAGGGCCGTGCCAGTTATCGCCGTAAATTTTTAGGGCCAAAAAAATGTCGTACCCCTATCCAACAAATATTTAATAGTCAGGGCGCTAAAACTTGGAAACGGTCGAAACCAGACATAAAACCTTTTTGACGCGCTAAATTTTTGGGTGAAAAACGGGCCCATAAAAAATCCCTCCCAAAGGCGGGGCGAATTTTTTGGGGGCATACCCCCTCTTTCATGTACACTTTCGTATTCTACACTATATTGATTTAGAGCTGGCGTGTCGGCTCCAAGTTTCGTACATGTCACCCAAAGTGTATTACATTTCAGAAGTTTGCATCAAAGTCATTAGACTTAATATTCCCGGATTTGGAAAACCCCTAAAGCCACACGTGTACGGGCACCCCGTTTTGTTGATGGTTTCCACTTTCCATTTTTTCCCCTGAATTGCATGGGTGCACATTTCTCGTTATTAATATAAAGGATCTGTGCAGCTAAATGCTAAAAAAGTCTATTAAAATCGGTCCAGTAGACAAAAGTGCAGTACAAAGGATAAAAAACCAGGACGTTGCAGAAAATTTAAAATTGTCTCTGAAAATCACCCCGTTCTGCTCGCGCAGCTGTGTCAGTTTATTCCGGGCACTTTTGCTTTAAAACAAAAAAAAGGAAAAGGGAATAAATGTCGGGGACCCCCAAAGGCTCGGAGCTATTTGCTTAGAAACATGAAACCTCCTCGCCGGGTCTTTTAAGGGAGGTGACGGGCCGCTCCTGCGCTCGCTTAACAACGAAAAACCCAAACAAATTTGCCCCATTAAGGACCCAGGGGCTGCGAATTCTGGTTCTTGCCCCTTTTAAAGGGGGGCCACAGGGGAAATTGCCAGTGAGTTTGTTTCATAACAGGAGGAAGTGGGGATCTTTAAAAAATGAATTGAGATATTAAAGGGGTTTATTTCCACCAAAATTGATAGCCTTAAACTTTAAAGGGGAAAAGGGTTAATAAACTTTTAAACCAAATACATTCCCGTTCTGTTTTTTTGGCATATTTTCAAAGTTAAAAAAGCAATTGGGTTTTCCCTGCTTGTGTACACAAGCTTCTTTAGGCTGCTGACAACGTCTCTCTGCTCTGTCAGTCCTGGGCAGGATGGTAACCAATTCCTGATGTGTCTTATCAGCAGCACAGAAGCTTGTTTTTTTGTTTTCCCACTGACAAACTTTAACCTTTAGAGCTCCTTAGTTTTTTGCCCTGCTAAAGTAACGAGCTGAAAAGTCAGCACTGCTGTAAACCACCCAAAGCCTGAAAAAGGAAGTTTGAGCCTAAACTGTAGAATCACCCCCCAGCCTGAACAGGGGGTAGAAGTCTGAAGCATTTTGAAATTTGCCCCCAAAACCCCCGCCTGAACAGGGAGTAGGAGCCTGAAGCTAAAGAACCCCCTAAAGCCTGACCAGGGAGTAGGGGCAAGAAACGGTAGATTCCCGCCCCATAGCCAGAACATTTTAAAAAGGAGCCTGAAAATTGTAGGCGCCCACAGCCTGACAGGGGTGTGAGCCTTTAAGCTGTAAAACCACCCCCCCACCCCCGAACAGAAAGGGGGGGCCTGAAGCGTAGAACTTTTCCCCAGCCTAAAAAAAAAGTGTGAGCCCTGAAGCTGTAAAAAACTACCCACACAAGAACAGGAAGTGGGGGCCTGAAGCTGTTAAAAACTGTCCACAAACCGAAAAGGAAATGGGAGCCCGAAGCTGTAGAACTGCCCCACCCTGAACAGAAGGGGGAGCCCAAAGCTGTAGAACTCCCACAGCTAAACAGGAGTGGAGCCTGAAGCTGTAGAACTGCCCACAGCCTGAACAGGAAAGTGGGAGTCCCAGACGGGGGGGCAAGGGTTAGAACCTCCCACAGCCTGAACAGAGAGTGAGAGCCTCAAGCTGTAGAACTGCCTACAACCTTAACAGGGAGTGTGAGCCTGAAGCTGTAGAACCACCCACATCCTTAACAGGGCGTGTGAGCCTGAAGCTGGCTGTGGCTCTGTGAAAGGTGAGAAGACCCCTTTAATCCTATGGAGTAATATTGGAGCATGGCTGGGCTGATTTGCTATGCAGGGGTCCAGGAAAGCTGGGTGGCATCTAGTTTGTTAGAAATTAACGGAAGCTCCAGGACGGCCGGTTCCCTGCAATCTCTTTTTTTACATTGTGTAGTTTTTGTGTAGCCCCGGATCAGCGGCACCCGCTGGGTGACATCATGATTATTCAGATAAATTGAGACAAATTATTCAGCTGTAATTGAGATAAATTAAAATGGAAGCGCTTGGTCTTTTTTTACTTTTAATGATCTTCAGGTGGAAAAGAGAAAATGTATTTTTTGTCAATAATAATACAAATTGTCAGTAAAGCTGATGCACCCCGAATAGAAGTGTGTGATTACATATCAGGGAGAGGAGCTATTCCTGGGGGACCTTAGATTGCCGCACAGATGAAAATAATCTACATGTAATTTCATACTAAGCTTCCTGCTGATGAATAGAATGCTACAGCAACAGTGAAGACTGACAGGACAGACAGTAGGCGGGCAATGTATCCATGCATAACACTGGACATGTACATGTCCTTATGGGTCTGTGGAGACAGGCGCGGACCGGCCTACCGAAGAGGGGGGGAACTCCAATGGATCCTTAGGCATGATGGGCCCCTGGGCATGGCAGATCTGGGGCTGCTTTTTAAGTGAGAAAGGCGAAGAAAGAGAGGAAGAAAGCAAAAGTCATATGCAGTATGTACAGTCACGCACTGTAGAGTTGGCCCCAAGAATCAACTCCACTGGGGGGTCCCAAGAATCATCTCTGCTGGTGGCCCCAAGAATAATTCCACTGGTGAACCTCAAGAATCAACTCCACAGGTGGACCCCAAGAATAAGTTCCACTGGTGGCTCCAAGAATCATCTCCACTGGTGGGCCTCAAGAATCAACTCCACTGGTGGCCCCCAAGAATCAACTCCACTGGTGGCCCCAAGAATCAACTCCACTGGTGGCCCCAAAAAATCACCCCCACTGGTGCCCCAAAAAATCAAATTCCACTGGTGGCCCCAAGATCAACTCCACTGGTGGACCCCAAAATCATTCCACTGGTTGGCCCCAAGAATCATCTCCACTGGTGGGCCCATAATCATCCACTGGTGGGCCCAAAATCACTCCACTGGTGGACCCCAAGAATCATCTCCACTGGTGGGCCCAATAATCATCTCCACTGGTGGGCCCCCAGAATCAACTCCACTGGTGGGCCCAATAATCATCTCCACTGGTGGGCTCCCAGAATCATCTCCACTGATGGGCCCAAGAATCAAATCCACTGGTGGGCCCAATAATCAACTCCACTGGGCCCAAACAATCAACTCCACTGTGGGGCCCCCAAAAATCAACTCACTGGTGGGGCCCAATAATCCCTTCTCCAAACTTTGGGGCCCCATAAACATTCTTCCGATCTTCCACTGGTGGACCCCAAGAATCAAATTTCCCCGGTGGGCCCAAATATCATCTCCACTGGTGGGCCCCCAGAATTATCTCCACTCGTGGGCTCAATAATCAAATCCACTGGTTGGCCCAATAATCAAATTCACTGGTGGGCCCAAGAATCCAATCCACTGGAGGGCCCAAGAATCATCTCCACTGGTGGGCTCCAAGAATCAATCCCTGGGGCCCAAGAATCATCTCCACTGGTGGGCTCCAAGAATCAACTCCACTGGTGGGCCCCAAGAATCATCTCCACTGGTGGGCCCCAAGAATCACTCCACTGGTGGGGCCCCAAAATCATCTCCACTGGGTTGGACCCCAAAATCATCTCCAATGGGAGCCCAATAATCAACTCCACTGGGGCCCCAAGAACAACTCCTGGTGGGCCCCAAGAATCATCCACTGGTGCCAAAAAACATCCACGGGGCCCCAAGAATCATTCCACTGGTGCCCCAAATCATCCACTGGTGGCCCCAAGAATCAACTCCCCCTGGTGTGGCCCAAAAAAATCAGTTCCACTGGTGGCCCAAAAACCCTATCCACTGGTGCCCCAAGAATCAGTTTTCCCCTGGTGGAAACCCAAATCATTCCACTGGTGGCCCCAAGAATCATCTCCACTGGTGGCCCCAGAATCAACTCCACTTGGTGTCCCAAGAATCAACTCACTGGTGGACCCCAGAAATCAAACTCCACTGGTGGCCCCAAGAATCAACTCCACTGGTGGCCCCAAGAATCATTTCCACTGGTGGGCCACAAAAATTCCTACACTGTGTGGCTTCCTTCCCTCCAGCAATGGCCTCTCCATTTGCCAGTCTGATCCTCTGTGACCACCCTATAGTGCATGCACTGATCCTCTCTGATTTAAAGGGACACTGCACACTTCCGGTTCCGGCGGCCACGGCGAAGGGTGAGATGTTAACGCGCCCTCGGCTCCCGAACCCCGCCACATGCCAAACCCAGCGATCAGCTGCGTTCAGCAGCGCAGAACGGCGCAAAATCGCCATGCCAAACAGGTGACCGAAGGCCACACCCGCAAACACACCTGTACTGGATGCGGTATCCTCCTGCGGACGCACGCACGAGAGCTGGCAGCAGCACGAGCCGAGATTCAAGACCGGCAGGCACATTCACAAGAATGCGGCGGCCGCGCCGCACACCACACTGAATGTAAGCAGGTCAGAGAGGTGGTAGGGGGGGTGCTAGCAGCAGCAGCAGGAGGAGCGATGGGGGCTGATGCAGCGAACACCGTCTCAGCAGATATGCTCACAATTGCCCCAGGGACCCGTAATGGACCCTGCTCATGCGGTGATTTAACACCTCCACTCTCCAATAGACTATAAGCTACTGGCCAACGGAGGTCGCCATAGCTAGATAGGCCCCATGATCTTCAGGCTGCACTAGAAAGTACAGGTTCAGGCAAAACTCTCACAACTGCAGCTAGGAGGTCAGGATCATACCGCTAGGGCTGGAGGAGTTGGAAATCTGATGTCAATGATATTGAATCTGATTTATACATTGGCGCCCTGAATACGCACATACTCAAGCTTTGTGCCAAAGACAGCTGGTCCAGCAGGGACGTATAGAGGACCTTGAAAACCGCTCAGAAGGAGCAATCTACGCTGTGGTGGGACTGCCCGAGTCCTGGTTAAACAAGCGTGACCTCCTGAAGATCTCTATGCCAGGGAAGAGTTACCAGCAAGCCTGGGGCTAAAACATGCCTGCCGTGTCCGTCGAGAGTGCATAGAGTGGGCCAGAGAGCAGTGTGTTCTCAAACTCCTAAACGCCCAACAGACACAAGAAAACACGTACCGTCATTATAAGTTCTTGGGACTTTAATGACAAATCCGCAATTTCTCAGGGCGTACCAGGTTAGGGCGAATGCCCTTTGCTCATAAGATGGCACCAGTTCTGCTGTTCGAGGACACTTTTACGCTGATGTTTCTCAACGCCGTAGGGGCATTCAGCAAGATCTGTTACAGGGACACTCTTCAAACGGCAAATTCGCTTTCAATTCCTAACCCTACCGGCGACCCTCAGGTGCTGGTGGCCGAACGGTCCGCCTCGCTTTCTTCACATCTCCCACCAGGAGGCCGAAGCTTTTCTCTCCAACCTCTTTAGCCCAGAGGATTCCTCTAACCTCTCCAGGATGTCGCCCCGGATGACAACGCTCTTGAAACCTCTCCACATAAAAAAGTTGGCAGAGGGAATTCTCCGTGGAACTCATCGCCATCTCCACCACCGCTGTCACCCCAAAGGAGAGACGCAAACCAATGAGAGGAGCTACGGCCAGACCACGCTCCGGTTTGAGGACGATGGAACTTCGATTACCGGCACAACTAAACGAAGGGTTCTGGGCGTGACCTAGCTGATGTCTCTTTATGGATATCCTTTAAGGCTTTACAGGGACATAATTGTTGGGTCACACTATAACTGACCCTGATATCGGGGACCCACTCTCGTTGTGACGGCCTGCGGCTAGGTCAACTACAGACCGTGGAGCTGGGTTCTAGAGACCCTCTGAAAAGCTGGCGGGAGGAGGGGGGGGTCTGCTGTATGTTGACTATATATTTCTATGCTCATTCTTATATTTCTGTTGACTGGAAAAAAGGAGTCACAGTCACGCAAACTGAGGAAGGGAAAAAGAGCGTGGACCTCCTTTTGGCGTGTTTTCTCTGTTATGGTTGTTCTATTTGGTTAAACTACTAATGTTTTTCATTTTGTGCCGATGCAAATCTCTCTCTCACTCTTATGGTGTTATTATCCTACATCTGGGGGCGGACCTGGTGGCATGCAGGACGGCGAAAGCCAACCTGATTTCCCTGGTGGCAGACCAACCCTCAGCTCTTATCCTCATAAAAAAGACTCTTTATGGCGGTCATCCCATGGAACATAAAGGGGCTGCGTTCCCCACAACCAAACGCATGAGGTGATCCGGCATTGTAGGGAACTGCGACCCGGACATTGTTCCTTTTACAGGGAGGTCACCACCTTAAGGCGGATGATCCTTCAGGCGTCTGGAAGGCTGTGGGTTGGTCATGTCGCTGGATCTCGGCAGTGGGGGTGCAAAGGAGGTGGGTTGTTACCTATACATAAGGAATTTCCCGTTGATCTAATCTCACATGACACCATGGACCTGGGAAGGAGGACTCCTCACACCTGGTCATCCGATGGGGAGGCAAGGAGCTCTGCATTTACAATGTTTACGGCCCAATCATGGTCAAACCGGGCTTTATACCCGGGCTTTGGAGGCAGAGGAGTAGGGCGTGATTCAGGTCACAGCAGCAAGTCATAGGAGGGGGACATGGAATGAGGCTCTTGAACCCATCTTTATAGACAGAAAAAGGGGGGGCTCCTTGGGTGCGCCAAAGGGGGAAGCATCTCGCCTGCCGGGAGAGGGGGGCCCTGCATTTCACATTGATAACTACCCACCTAGTCCTCCACGATTGTTGGAGAGCACGGAATCCAGTGATGAGAGAGACTTCCACCTTTTTCTCACATGTGCACATATCGTGGTCCGAGGATTGGACCTATCTGTTAGTCTTGACACCCTTGTTAATAGAGTAGATGACGCCACAGATCAAGGACATGGTTCATTTCCGACATGCCCACTATTTCCTTAGATTTGGCAAGACTTGTTTCCGAGAGGTAAGTGACTTCATTTTGGAAGTTCCCGGCCCCCATACTTAGCCAAGACGGAGAAGACTTCACGACTTGGTTCAGGATTGGGTGGATGTTGTGTGCCCAAAGATAATGAAGCCATCAAACATGACCCGATGCTCTACTGGCGACCGCCAAAGGTAGTACTGCGAAGGCAGGATAATGGCCTATACTTTCCTCCTACAGAAAATACTTAAGAGCGCATACTACAGGGCCTCTGACGCTGTTCGGGTGGACGTTAATAAAGTAAATTACCTCCGAGATGGTCGGGATAAAAGAGCAGACTGGCACTGGAAAAGGCCAAGCGGGAATTAGGACCATCTGGCTGACGCAGGGAGATCTACATAGATCACATAGCATGCACTCTAACCTTGTTCAGTTTACGGAAACAAGCTCGCGGGAATCTTTTATCTAAGACTTCTCTAAGGTTCCCCACAAAAAACCCTCACACATCCCGGCCATCACCGAACATCTGATGGTCATAACCCGCAAGATCCCGAAATGCAGTAATGATACCTTTCGGGACAGTTCTACAACACACGCTCTCTAATCCTCTGATGATCAGACGCGCATGTCGGATGGGCCGGTGTTTTCCTGTCTAAAGTAAAATTACATCGTTTTGTCAGACCTGCAGAGAGCTGCCCTGAACGAGGAATATCTCTGAAAACAGAAGTAAGATCGGCCATCCTGTCAGTTCAATAATAGGAAAAGCACCGAGGCTCCCTGATGGGGTTTTCTGGGGAACTATATGAAAGATCATGATTGATCAAAATCGCCCCCGACTCCTTACTATTTTATTACCAATCGGTACTCCCTCAGGGGCACCTTTCGCCCAGAAATCCAAAATGCATCATAAAGATTCTCCACTAAGAAAGGCAGGGGACCCGCTGCTAGCCCGCCTCCTAAGGCCCATTTCCACTGAGTGACATCCGACAGAAGATACTATCTAAAATCCTGCGGATCGCTTGGCGGATTTTATGCCACAGCTGATCGGCTCCTTCAGAGGGGGTTTATTAGGGGGAGCAGCGTGTGGGCAATATTAGGAAGGTCTTGGGCGGTTCTTGAACAGGTCAATCACAGGCCAGTGCCAGGAGCACAAGCCGGCCGCTGGTGGACTTAGATGCGGAGAAGAGAAATGGGCCTTTGATAACGTGCACTGGGACTGGCTCTGGGACTGTTGCTGGACAGCATGGGAATTACGGTGCTTTTAGGACTTATCTTCTCGGCCATATATAACTGCCCTACTGCCCAAATCCACACCCCATGGTTTCCTTTCCCACAGGTTTCCACTTCAGAAGGGTACTAGACAGGGGTGGCCCAATTATCCCCTCTTCTTTTCAATATAGCTCCTTGAACCCTAGCGAGATTCTTAGTAAGGAGTCTGACCTTTTTTCAGGTGTCAGGATAGGAGGAAAGGAGATCAAATCTGCGCTGTTTGCGGAATGACCTGCAACTTATTCATGGCCAATCACCCTGATAATCAGTCTCCCCAGGGTTTTTGAGGTTCTACAACCTGTTCGGCAAATTCTCAGGAGTACAAGGGAATGTTACTAAAAGTGAGATCTTGAATTGGGCCCGGGTTTGTTCACCCCCTCGCAATGGAGCGCCATGGTGTGTCCCGACATTAGCAGTGGCCCAGGAGCTACATACACCTACTGGGTCTGAATGAAAATTGGCTAGAACCCAAGTATACACGATCTATAAATTGAATTATCCCACCCATCATTGTATAAAATCCTCTAGGTGACTTGAAGCAGAATGGTCTTCACTCCCGCTCTCATTGGCTGGCAGATGCCACGCTATTAAAATGATTTAGTTTCCGAAAATGTTGTACCCATTACAAACCCTTCCCTTCCTATTCAGGAATATTGATGTCAACAATGATCAAAGATCAACTGCCTGCTTTTACAGATTTATTATGGGCTGGAAAAGGAAACCCGGAATTTGCACTTAGGAAACTGATGCTACACCCACTGGGAAGGGGGTCTGAAATCTCCCTGGAATGTCAGAGGCTACATTCTCGCCTGTCTGGCAGACACATGTGCTAGACTGGCTGTTTTGGAGCAACTCTTTCTCCTTAACAGGGACATAGAAAAAAGAGCTCATGCTGCCCTGGCTATCCTCAGGCCTTGTTCCACACTAGGGTATAACACCCATAGCTACATGGCCACAATTAAAAACTCAGCACTCGATTTTCGTGACACACTTATGGTTGGAAGGAAGTCCGGAAGAAAACCCGGGCACTCTTCCTTTGCGATATCTTAAGGACAATGCCCTTATGGGGGTCACCCGGAGGTTTCCTCAGGGATCAATCCAACTTCTATGTTTCAGCCTTTTGGGAAAGCTAGGGGTCTAAAGATGACGCGGGACAGGCTAATGCGTCGAAACATTGAAACAGATGGCTCACGCCTAAAGAGATGCCGAAAAATTTGCTACCTACCTGGCACGCACATGTCTTGCTGCGTTACCAATTGTTCCACTTTTGTAGCTGCAGGTTGAAAAGATATCTCAAACGGAGACTGTCCTAAACGGGACTATGACATTTTTGTCACTTTCGCACAGGGACACTTGCACCCTCTCTGGCCTGTACTCCTGAACAATACCATGAGAGGATGGTGCCAGAGGCGGGCAACGTGACCAGCTTTCAAGTTCTGGGCAAGCCGTCTTAGGTGGACCACCGAAAAAAAATCCCGGAAACCATTCTTCAAGGCCTGGGGCGCGGTACTCGGCAAACTTGTCATATGTGAGGGACCTGGCGTGAAAACCTTCTTAAAATAATACATAATGCCATCTACGCTTTAATCTCCCTGTCTCCAGAGTCCCCTGATGAGGTATCCAGCACGTGCCCCAAGTGTGGCACTCAAAAAACTGATTCGCTGGCATTGGCTTATGGGAATGCCAGTGCCACGTCGCAGCATATTGGGACAAGCATTGTCCGATATATCGAGGTGCACTTTGGGGTTACTTGCAAAGAAACTATGACCTTTTGATATTTCCACTCTCCCTGACCCCCTGGAACGTGAAACCTGGGAAACTCTCCAGGGGGGAAGGAGGGCTCCAGCTTGTGCCACGCCCACCTATCCAGGAACTAGAGTACTTATAGCCACTGTGTGAGTTGCCCCCCCCCCCCCCCCCCCCCCCCCCCCCCCCCCGCAATGCTGCCTAACTTCAGCAGTGGATTAAGCCAACTTACCACCACTCAGCGGGGTCATGGATGAAACAGCTAGAGGACTATTGGTTGCTGATAGGCTCCGAGACAGAAAGGCACAAAGAGCTCGCACTAAGGGTTTCTTCAGACGGATGGCGAAATTTTATTGAAATCCCACTATTCAGACAAGGGAAATGGAAGGCCCTGATGCAAACTTTCAAATACACGGGTTGGTACTGTAAGGAAGGGATCAGTGGGGGCACATTGGCGGAGCTCCAGGTGTGTAGAGATCCTGACCACCACAATCAACATTAGGCGCAGCACGACACTTACCCAGGCATGCTGGGACCATGATAAATAGCTAGAGGGTGTTTAGGTTTATGGAAGTCCGCACAAGAAATTTGGTTTCAGCATTACCACCAGGGTTTCTTTTAGAGATGAAGAGATGACGGCACACGTATGTGTTCTATTTTCTATAGTTGTCATATGTTGTTGATTGTCTTGTGTAGACTGCCTTGTTTTGTACTTGTTTAGGCTTTGTACATGATACTACTATGGTCCAGGCAATGGCCTGCAAAAGACAAAAATTTGGATCTGATCTGTTAACTGGACAGAGTCGTTTTCATTGTTTCTGTTTTCAAAATAAGAAAATCAAATAAAATGTGTTTTAAAAAAAAAAAAAAAAGGGACACTGCACACCCCTTTATCATGTCTCCATTGGCTATTCAAAAGGACATTTACCCTTCTTCTGTACCTGATCTTTACTATATATGTGGTTTCTAGTGAATTCTGCATAAAATACTCACAAAAAGTTAGACTTTTGTCAGGTAGATGCCCCCTTTGTTGTCAGGTAGATTCCCCCGTTGTAGCCAGGTAGGTGCCCCCATTGTAGCCAATTAGATGCCCCCTTTGTTGTCAGGTAGATTCCCCCTTTGTAGCCAGGTGGATGCCCCCTTTGGAATCAGGTAGAGGCCCCCCTTTGTAATCAGGTAGATGCCCCCATTGTAGCCAGGTAGATGCTCCCTTTGTTGTCAGGTAGGTGCCCCCTTTGTAGCCAGGTAGTTGCCCCCTTTGTTGTCAGGTAGTGCCCCCTTTGTTGTCAGGTAGATGCCCCCTTTGTTGTCAGGTAGTGCCCCCTTTGTTGTCAGGTAGTTGCCCCCTTTGTTGTCAGGTAGTGCTCCTTCATTGTCAGGTAGTTGCCTCCTTTGTAGTCAAGTAGTTGCCCCTTTGTTGTCAGATAGTGCCCCCTTTATTGTCAGGTAGTTGCCCCCTTTGTTGTCAGGTAGTGCCCCCTAATAGCCAGGTAGATCCCCCCTATAGCTAACAAAAATAAAATAATAAAAGCCACTTACCTTACCAGCTTACCAGCCGCGCGTCACTCCCCCTGCGACGCTGATCTGTATGGACACGCCCATCTTGTTGGTGTGCCATGCCCCTTCAAAAAGCCACACCCACTCCACCTAACTGCATAACGATTTTGGAAGAAAGCCGGGTAGATGCCCTTATAGCCAGGTAGTAGCCTCCCATAACCAGGTAGTGCCCCTTACAGGCAGGTAGATGCCCCTTGTAGCCAAGTAGATGCCCCCTTGTAGCCAGGTAGAGCCCACTCTGTAGCCAGGTAGAGCCCAACTTGTAGCCAGGTAGTCACCCCTTTGTAGCCAGGTAGAGCCCCCATTGTTAGCCAGGTAGACCCCCCATTGTAGCCAGGTAGAGCCCCCTTTGTAGTCAGGTAGATGCCCCCTTTGTTGTCAGGTAGTTTCCCCCTTTGTTGTCAGGTAGAGCCCCCATTGTAGCCAGGTAGAGCCCCCGTTGTAGTCAGGTAGATGCCCACGTTGTTGTCAGGTAGTTTCCCCGGTTGTTGTCAGGTAGATGCCCCCATTGTAGCCAGGTAGATGCCCCCCATGTAGCCAGGTAGATGCCCCCTTTGTTGTCAGGTAGAGCCCCCTTTGTTGTCAGGTAGATGCCCCCTTTGTCGTGAGATAGAGCCCCCATTGTAGCCAGGTAGATGACCCGTTTGTTGTCAGGTAGTTGCCCCCTTTGTTGTCAGGTAGTGCTCCTTTGTTGTCAGGTAGTTGCCCCCTTTGTTGTCAGGTAGTTGCCCCCTTTGTTGTCAGGTATATGCCCCCCTATATCTAATAAAATTAAAATAATAAAAGCCACTTTCCTCACCAGGCTCCCTGCAGCTCCAGACATCTCCCGGCCGATCTCCTCAGCGTCGCAGGGGAAGTGAGTGAAGCCGCTTGTCACACCCCCTGCGACGCTGATCTGTATGGACAGTGCACACACCGGCGCTGTACATACAGGGGGAGAAGGGAGGGGGGGAACAATCCCGCGTGCAGCTGCTGACTGAATGTGCGGCTGCAGCCACACACGTCAGTGAGACTCGCCGGGCGGGTGAGCAGCTGCGTCACCCGCCTGGAGGTGCGGCCCGGCGGCGTCAGATTAGCGACACGGGCGCCGCGGTCCTTTAAAGAACCCCCACTGTCTGCTGCCGGCGGGAGGTTCGCCAACTCTGCCGGGGTGGCCCGGGTGGGGACACCCATTAGCGGGACCCCCCCGCCAAAAGCTAGAGAGTTGGCATGTATGATAATACCTAACAAATAAGTCAACAAATAATCCACCTTTACATGGAGCACCAGATAACTCATTGTTACTAAAGAAAACTCCTACAAAACCAAGACCCAAAACTATTACTACTTAAGGATCAAATAATCCTGCCAGACCCTGACCGAACGCAACCCCCACATGTGACCATCAGTTGTACATATACCACCGCCATACAGTGACCAGATAGTGGTAGATACTAGTTGTATGTAGGCTCAGCATTAAATATAAGTGATTACACTGAAGTTACATTTAGTGACTCACAGGAGACGTCTCTGAAGAGTTGTTCTCTTTCTCTTCTTCTCCATCTGTCCCAGACACCATGACGTCTTCTCCCGGCCACGGCTCTTCACTGTACAATGTACAAAACAAACTTCTTAGACTCCTCATTTTATCAGCACTTCTCTACCAATTCCTCTCTCTAAACAAACTCCCCATCTACAGCGCCCCAAATGGTAATAATTTCCCCCTTGTGCCCCAAACGTCTATGGGGCTCCCATTTGTGCACCAAGTTTTAGTCTTGTTTTGTAAACCGATATAGGAAGGAGTGAAATTCCCTGAGACACTATGTAGGTACACCCCAAAACTAGGTAGGCAGTCCTCAGGCAGGTAAAGTTATAGGTCCCCCAATAGGTAGCTATCTCGGTCCCCTATTAAGTAGAAAGGTAGTTGAATAGGCCTCAGAATAGAAATATAAGTAGAAATATAGATCCCTATTATGCAGTTATATAGGCCCCCTGTAGGTAAATATTTGCCCTCTGTAGCCAGGTGGTAGCCCACTTTAGCCAAGTAGTTGCCCCCCTGTAGCCAGGTTATTAGCCCCTGTAGCCTGGTTATTAGCCCCCCTGTAGCCAGGCTATTAGCCCCCTGTTGCCAGGCTATTAGCCCCCTGTAGCCAAGTTATTAGCCCCCTCTAGCCAGGTAACTATCCCCCCCCCGTAGCCAGTAATATGCCCCCCATAGCCGGTAATATGCCCCCCATAGCCAGTAATAGGCCCCCTATAGCCAGTAATATGCCCCCCATAGCTGGGAAGATGCCCCCATACAGGGCCGTGCCTGGGGGCGGGCAGGGCGGGCGGGGCGCCGTGGCTCCGCTCACCCGATGGCGGCTGCGCGACCGCTCGCCCCGCCCGCCCGGAGGATCGTCCCTGACTCTACGCGACTATTTTATAACAGTCGCGCAGAGCCAGCAGCTGCAGGGAGGAGGCGGGACGGATTCTTTCCCCTCCTGCCTCCTCCCCTGTATGTATCGGCGCACGGCATTCACCGCGCCCCCTGTGACGCTCGATCTCCTCGGCTGGCAGCTCTGCCGCCGAGGAGATCCCTGGGAGCTGCATGCAGCGTAAGCAGCGTGATAACGTCACGCTGCTTACACCACTCACCAGCTCCCACCGCAGAGCAGCTCCGGACCGAGACGCGCGGACCGAGGTTAGTACTATTTTGTTATTTTATAATTACCTACAGGGGGCATCACTGGCTACAAGAGGGGGCATCACTGGCTACAGGGGGGACATCACTGGCTACAGGGGACATCACTGGCTATAAGAGGGGGCATCACTGGGTACAAGAGGGGGCATCACTGGGTACAAGAGGGGACATCACTGGCTACCAGGGGGGGCATCACTGGCTACAAGAGGGGGCATCACTGGCTACAAGAGGGGGCATCATTGGCTACAAGAAGGGCATCACTGGCTATAAAGGGGGCATCACTGGCTACAAGAGGGGCATCACTGGCTACAGGGGGGCATCACTGGCTACAGGGGGGCATCTACTGGCTACAAGGGGAGGCATCACTGGCTACAGGGGGCATCTACTGGCTACAGGGGGGTATCTACTGGCTACAAGGGGGCATCATTGGCTACAGGGGGGCATCAACTGGCTACAGGGGGCATAACGGGCTACAAGGGGGGCAACAATGGCTACAGGGGGCATCAACTGGCTACAGGGGGCTACTACGTGGCTACAGGGGGCATATTACATGGCTACCATATGAGGTGCTATAGATGGGGAGTTTGTATAGAGATAGGAATTGGTAGAGAAGTGCCGATAAATTGAGGAGTCTTAAGATATTTGTTTTGTACATTTTACAGTGAAGAGTCGGGAGTAGTCGTCATGGCATCTGGGACAGATGGAAAAGAAGAGAAAGAGACCAACTCTTCAGAGACGTCCCCTGTGAGTCACTACATATAACTTTACTGTAATCATTTAAATGTCTGCAGAGCCTGTGTACAGCGGGTATCCACCACTGTATGGTCACTGTATGCAGGTAATATTGGTTGTAGTATAATGGTTTGTATTCCGTAATGGTCAGTTTGTATTATTCAGTCACTATATGGTGGTGATATGTGGTCATGGTGTGGTGGTATTATTCGGTCACTGTGTGTTGGTGATATGTGGTCTTAGTGGTGTTGGGATTCTGGTTTTGTGTAGCGGTGTTATTTGGTAACTGTATGACTATTATTTAGTAGTTTTATATGTAGCAGACTGTGGTAAAGCTTTTTATATATTTTGGCTTTGGTATATGGAGATGCAATATGTCGCATTGTGGTGCATTATGCTACCGGGGTGGAGAGGGGGGCGAAATTTCTTAACCTCACCCTGAGTGAAATTTAGCCTAGGAACGGCCCTGCCCCAATAGCTGGTAATATGCCCCCATAGCTGGTAATAAGCCCGTCATAGCCAGTAATAAGCCCCCCATAGCCGGTAATAAGCCCCTCATAGCCAGTAATAAGCCCCCATAGCCGGTAATATGCCCCCATAGCAAGTAATAAGCCCCCCATAGCCATTAATATGCCCCCCCATAGCCATTAATATGCCCCCCTTACCTATTAAAAATAAAATAAAAAAAACTACTCACCTCAACACGATCCGCGCGTCCTGAAGCTGGAGAACGGTGTAAGCGTCGTGATGACATAACACTGCTTACACCGTCATGCGGGGCCCGGGATATCAGCTGGCAGGAGCAGATCCCAGCGTCGCAGGGGGGTGAGGAAAGCGATGTGTCACGCCCCCTGCGACCCTGCTTGTATGTACAGCGCTTCCGAGTGCTGTATATACAAGTAAGAAAGCAGGACGGTAACGATCCCTCCTGCCTCCTCCCCGACTTTGACTGTGCGGCCGCTGTGAAATGGCTGCTCAGTCAGAGAGATCGGCGGGCGCCGCCCTCACTAAGGACCGCTCCAGGCCCACGGCAGCGGCCTGGAGCCGCACACATTCGGGACACAGGCAGATTTAATCCAGTGTATGCTATATGACAATACAGTCCTCTATATACTATGTGACACTACAGTCCCCTGTATACTATGTGACACTACAGTCCTCTGTATGCTATGTGACACTACAGTCCCCTGTATACTATGTGACACTACAGTCCCCTGTATGCTATGTGACACTACAGCCCCCTGTATACTATGTGACACTACAGTCCCCTGTATACTATGTGACACTACAGTCCACTGTATGCTATGTGACACTACAGTCCTCTGTATGCTATGTGACACTACAGTCCCCTGTATACTATGTGACACTACAGTCCCCTGTATACTATGTGACACTACAGTCCCCCTTAAAAATAAATTAAAACTTCCAGTCCCCTGGGATACTATTTTTGACCCCTACTGTTTTATATAAATAAAACACACAGTCCCCCCTTTTTACTTTTGTGAAAACTACAGTCCCCCTTTTTACTATGTGAAACTTTTCAGTTTCCCCGTTTTGCTATGTGACAAAAACCCGTCCTCTGTATACTATGTGACATACAGTCCTTCTTTTTTCTTGGAACACTTTCAGTTCACTGTTTCCTATGGGAACAAAGTCCTCTGTATACCCTTTGACAAACAGTTTCCCCTGTATTCTAGTGGGAAAAACAGCCCCCTTTATTATAATTTACACTTTCGTCCTCTGGAAACTATGTGACATACATTTCCCCGTATACTAGTGACACTAAAGTCCTTTTGTTATCTATGTGACACTTTCAGTCCCCCTGTTACCCATTGACACTAAAAGTCCCCCGTTTTTAATATGTGACACTACAGTCCCCCTGTTTCCAAGTGAAAAAACAGTTCTCCGGTTGGGATCTATTTTGGGCACTTTCAGTCCTCGTATGCTTTGTGACACCCACCCGTCCCCCTATATTATTTAAAGTGACACTACAGCATGTTGCCAAAAAATTTTTGAAAATGAAAAAACAGGGGAACTTAATTTTGGGGGGCCGGGGCGTAAGGGGGAAAAATTTGCATGGACACGCCCATCCTGTTGGTAGCCCACCCCCTTCAAAAAGCCCACCCCCTCCACCTAACGCAAAACGGGGTTGGAAGAAAGCCAGGGAGATGCCCTTTTACCAGGTATAGCCCCCCCATAACCAGGTTTGGCCCCTTACAGGGCCGGTAGAAAGCCCCCTTGTAGCCAAGTAGTGCCCCCCGGGAGCCAGGGAAAAGGGCCAAAATTTTTAAACCCGGTGGGTGCCCCCTTTTTTGCCGGTAGGGGGCCCCTTTTTTAGGGCCCGGGGAGGTGCCACCCCATTGTTAGCCAGGAGGGGGGCCCCCTTGTTTGCAAGGGAGGGGGCCCCCTTGTTAGCCGGTAGGTGCCCCCCTTTTCAACCAGGTTTGGTGCCCCCATCTGTTTGGGCCCGGAATTTCCCCATCTGTTTTCCAAAGGTTTGTGCCCCCCGTTTGCCAGGTAGTTGTCCCTCTGTTGCCAGGTAGATGTCCCCCCTGTTGCCCCGGTTAGTGCCCTCCCGTTTTCCCGGGGAGTGCCCCCATCCCGTTAGCCAAGGGATTTGCCCCCAAACTGTTAGCCAAAGGGAGTGCCACCCCTGTTTGCCCGGGAGATGCCCCCCCTCGGGTTTTCCAGGTAGATGCCCCCTTGTTGGGCCTTAGTTTCCCCCTATTTTAGCCAGGGAGTGCCCCATCGGGTTAAACCCTTTTTTTCCCCATCTGTTTGCCAGGTAGTTGCCCCCAAACGTTTAAGCCCGGTAGGGGTCCCCTCTGTTTCGGGTAGTGTCCCCCTTTTGTTCCCCGGTGTGCCCCTTTTGTTTCCAGGGTAGTTTCCCCCATATGTTTAGCCAGGTATGCCCCCAACTGTTTTGCCAGGGGAGTGCCCCTTTGTTTTTCCGGTTTGCCCCCCCTTTTTGCCAGGTAATGTCCCCTCTTGCCAGGTTTGTTGGGCCCCCTCCCGTTGCCAGGGAGTGCCCCCCTTTGTTTTCCCGGTGATAGTGCCCCCTCTGTTGTCAGGTTAACACCCCCCTCCCCATTGTAGCCAGGTAGTGCCCACTTAAAGCTAATAAAAATAAAATAATAAAAGTCACTTACCTCACCAGGCTCCTGCATCTCCGGCCAGTCCGACCGACTCAGCGTCGCAGGGGAAGTGATAGCACCGCCCGTCACTTCCCCTGCGCCGCTGACACTTTTATGTACGGCGCAACAACCGTCGCTGTACATACAGGGTTGAGGAGGAGAGATCCCACCTTCTCCTCCATGCACACCCGGCGCCGACATACAAGGGGTGGAGGGAGAAGGGAACAACCCTCATGCCTTCTCCCTGCACACGAGACGTCGGGCAGGTGAAGCGGGCGCTGCGGCTGCTTCACCCGCCTGTGGGAACGGCTGCGGCGCCAGAGTAGTAGCGTGCACCAGGCGCACTTCTGGTCGCCGCTGCCATTTAAAGTAACCCCCGCTGCCTTCTGTCTGCGGGGGTTCGCCAACTCTGCCGGGAGGGCCGGGGAGGGACCCCAAATAGCGGGACCCCCCCCAAAAGCGTGAGAGTTGGCAAGAAAATGCTATACTATGTGACACTACAGTCCCTGTATACTATGTGACAAACAGTCCCTCTGTAAACAATGTGACACACAGTCTCTGGTATACTATGAGACACTACAGACCACTGTAAGCTATGTGACACTTACAGTCCACTGTATGCCCCCTCCCCCCTTATATTAGACACTAAGTCCTCTCATACTATTGACACTACAGTCCCCCCTAGTAATGCTATTGACAATACAGGCCCCCTCTGTACGCTATGTGACACTACAGTCCACTGTTTACTATGTGACACTACAGTCCCTCTATATGCTATGTGACACTACATTCCTCTGTATGCTATGTGACAACTACAGTCCTCTGTATCAATGTTTACGTAAAGTCCCCCTGTATACTAATGGACACTACAGTCCCTCTGTGTGCTATGTTACACTACAGTCCTCAGTATGCTTGTGACACTACAGTCCCTCTGTATACATGTACAGTACAGTCCACCTGAATACTATGTGACACTACAGTCCTCTGTGTGCTGATTGACACTACAGTTCCTCTGTATGTCTGATGTGACACTACAGTCCCCTGTATACTATGTGACACTACAAGTCCCCTCTGTAATACATATGTTACACTACAGTCCCCTGTGTACTAGTGACACTTCAGTCCTCGTATACTATGTGAACTTAGTCCCCTGTGTACTATTTAGACACTACAGTCCACTGTATACTATGTGACACTACAGTCCCTTGTACTATGTGACACTACAGTCACTGTATGCTATGTGACACTCACAGTCCTCTGTAAAGTGCTATGTGACACTACAGCTCCTCTTTATACCTATGTGACACTACAGTCCCCTGTATACTAATGTGACACTACAGTCAACTGTATACAATGTGACACAACAAGTCCACTCTGTATACATATGTGACACTTACATCTTCTGTAATACTATTGACACTACAGGTCCTCTGTAATGCTATGTGACCACTACAGTCTTCTGAAACTCTGTGACACTACAGTCCTCTGTATGCTATGGGGACACTACAGTCCTCTGTATACTATGTGACACTACAGTCGTCTGTATAAAATGTGACACTACAGTCCTCTGTATGCGATGTTTGACCACTAACAGTCCACTGGATGCTATGTGACACTACAGTCCTCTGCATGCTATGTGACAATACAGTCCCCTGAATGCTGATGGTGACAATACAGTCCTCTGTATGCTATGTGACACAACAGTCCACTGTATTGCTATTTGACACTACAAGTCCTCTTTATGCTATGTGACACTACAGTCCACACCTGTATGCTATGTACACTACATCCACTGTAAGCTATTAGACACTACAGTCCTCTGTATACTAGGTGACACTACAGTTCCAACTGTATACTATGTTACAGTACAGTCCCCTGTATACTAGTGACACTACAGTCACTCTGTGTGCTATGTGACACTACAGTGCCCTCTGTATACTATGTGACACTCCAGACCTCTGTGTGCATGTGACAACTACAGTCCTCCTGTAAACATGTGACACTGACCAGTCCTCTGTGGCTATGTGACACTACAGCCTCTGTATACTTATTTGACACTACAGTGCTCTGTATACTAATGTGACACTACAGTCCTTCTGTATACTATGTGACATCCTAAACTCCACAGTTATCCTATGTGACACTCACAGTCCACTGTATACTAATTTGACCTAATCCTCTGTATACTATGTGGACACTACAGTGCTGCTGTAAACTATGTGACACTAAAAGTCCTCTTTATGCTTATGTGACACTACAGTCCTCTGTATACTATGTGACCACTACAGTCCTCTGTATGCTATGTGACACTCACAGTCCCCTGTGTACTAGTGACACAACAAGTCCCAGTAACTATGTGACACTAGTCTCCCCCTGTGTACTATGTGACACTACAGTTCCCTCTGTATAACTATGTGAACTAGTCCCCTGTTTACTAATGATGACCCTACAGTCCCCTGTGACTATGTACACTACAGTCCTCTGTATACTATGTGACACTAGTCCCCTGTAACTTGTGAGACAACATGTCGCAACTGTATACATGTGACACTAACAGTCCACTGTATACTATGTGACACTACAGTCCCTGTATGCTATGTGACACTACAGTCCCCTGTATTACTATGTGACACTACAGTCCTCTGTATGCTAAGTGACACTACACGTCCTCTGTAAATCCTATGTGACACTACTGTCCCCTGTATACTAGTGACACACAGTCCTCTGTATGCTATTTGAAACTTCAACAGTCCTCTGTATACTATGTTACAACCAACAGTCCCCTGTATACTATGTTACACGAGACCCACTGTGGTACTATGTGACACACAGTCCACTTGTATACTATGTGACACAAGTCCCCCTGAGATCACTATGGTTACACTACAGTCCCTGTGTACTATGAGACACTACAGTCCTCTGTATTCTATGTGACACTCCACCCTCAGTCCCCTGTATACTATGTGAGACTACATCCACTGTATACTATTGACACTAACAGTCCACTGTATACTATGTTACACTACAGAGTCCCCGAATGCTATGTGGACACGACAGTCCCCTGTATACGTATGAACACTACATCCTCGTATGCTATGTACCTACAGGTCCCTCTTGTAATCCTATGTGACACAACAGCCCCTGTATACTATGTGACACTACAGTAGTCCTCTGTTATGCTATGTGACACTACAGTCCTCTGTATTACTATGTGACACTAACAGTCCTCTGTTGCTATGTGACCCTACAGTCCTCTGTAAAACGATTTGACCCTACAGTCCCCTGTAATACTATGTACACTTCAACAGTCCACTGTATACTATTTGACCACTACAGTCGTTCTGTATACAATGTGACACTACAGTCCTCTGTATTCTATGTGGACACTACAGTCCACTGTATGCTATGTGACACTAGTCCCCAGTGTACTATGTTACAAGCTACAGTCCACTGTATAACTATTATTGACAACTACAGTACTCCTGTATACATGTGACCTACAGTCCTGCTCTGTATCTATTGACACTACAGAGTCCTCTGTATACAATGTGACCTACAGTCCCCTGTAAACTATGTGACACTACAGTCCACTGTAAATACTATGTGACCATTACAGTCATCTTGTATACCTATGTGGGACACATACATCCACTGTATCTATGTGACACTACAGTCTACTGTATACTATGTGACACTACAGACCTCTGTAATCTATGTGACACTAACAGTCCCAGTAAACTATGTGACTACTTACAGTCCACAGTATAACTATGTGACACAATACAGTACAACTTTAATAACTATGTGACACTGACAGACCCTCTGTAAACTATGTGACACTACTGTACAATGTATATTATTGACACAACAGTACCTCTGTATGCTATGTGACACTACAGTCCACTGTATACTATGTGACACTACAGTCCTCTTGTATAATAAAATGTGAACACTACAGTCCACAATATACAAATGTTGCACCACTACAGTCGACAGAAAAGCAATGTTACACTACAAGTCCACGGTATGCTATTTGATACTACAGTCCTTGTAGTACTATGATGACACTCATGTCCTCTGTAACAATGTGACACTACAGTCCCCTGGAATGACTATGTGACACTACAGTCCTCTGTATGCTATGTGACACTACAATCTCTGTAAACTATGTGATACAACAGTCCCCTGTATACTAATGTGACAACGACAGTCTCTGAATGCTTATGTGACACTACAGTCCCTCTTTATACTATGTGACACTTACAGTCCTCTGTGTTCTAATGTGATACAAGTCCCCAGGGTACTATGTGACATCCTACCATGTCCCTCTGTATGGCTATGTGAGCACTACAGTCCTCTGTATGCTATGTGACACTACAGTCCTCTGTAAACTATGTGGACCCTAGCTACAGTCCCTCTGTACAAACTAAGTGACCCCTACCGCCCCTGTAAACTATGAGACACTACAGTCTTCTGTAACTATGTGGACTCTACGATCCTCTGTATACTATTGACCCCCTGACAGTCCCCCCTGTATACTAATGTGACACAACAGTCTTCTGTATACTATTGACTCTACAGTCCCGTATACTATGTGACCCTACAGGCCCCCTGAAACTACTATGTGACACACAGTCCTCCTGTATACTAATGTGACTCTAATCCTCCTTAATACTATGTTGACCTCTACATCCCCTGTATATCTAAGTGACCCAACAGTCTTCTGTATACTTATGTGAAACACTACAGACCTCTGTATACTATTATACACTCACAGTCCCTCTGTTGCTATGTGATGACTACCATTCCTCTGTATAGCTATGGTGACACAACAGTCCCTCTGTATGCATGTTACACCTGACATCCTCTGTATACTATGTTACCCTACAGTCCCCTGTATACTATGTGACACTACAGTCCTCGTATGCTATGTGACACACAGTCTCTCTGTAATACTATGTCGACACTAAGAGAACAGTTCTCTGTATGGCTATTGACTACTATAAAAACTATATAAAAAAGTACCTTAAACAGTCCACTGTATGCTAATTTGACAAACAACAGTCCTCTGTATCCTATGTTACACTAGACCCCTGTGTACTATGTTGCCACTACGTCCACTGGTATACTATGTGACAACTACAGTCCCTCTGTATGCATGAGACTACAACAGTCCCCTGTATACTATGTACACTACAGTCCTCTGTATACTATGAGACACTACAGTCCACTATAACTATGTGACACTAACAGTCCTCTGTATGCTATGTGACATTTCTACAGTTCTCTGTATACTTTGTGACACTACAGTCCTCTAGTATGCATGTGACACCTACAGTCCTCTGTATCCTATGAGAAACTACAGTCCCCTGTATGCTATGTGACACTACAGTCCCCTTTATACAATGTGTAACACTACAGTCCCCTGTGTACTATTGATACTGAGTCCCTCTGTAAACTATGTGACACTACAGTCCCCCTGTAGTACAATTGATACTACAGTCCCCTGTAAAACTATGTGACACTATTACAATCCACTGTATACTATGTGACACTACAATCCCTGTAACCTATGTGACACTACAGTCCTCTGTATACTATGTGACCAGACAATCCACTGTACTCCTATGTTGACACTACAGGTCCTCCTTGTATGACAATGTGACACTACAGTCCTCTCTGTATGCTATGTTACACTACAGTCCTCTGTATACTATGTGACACTACATTCCCCTTTAATACTATTGACACTACAGTCCTCTGTATGCTATGTGGACACTACTGTCCTCTGTATGCTATGTGATACTACAGTCCTCTGTATACTATGTGACCCTACAGTCCCCTGTATACTATGTGACACTACAGTCCTCTGTATGCTATGTGACACTACAGTCCCCTGTGTGCTATGTGACACTACAGTCCTCTGTATATTATGTGACACTACAGTCCTCTGTATACTATGTGACCCTACAGTCCTCTGTATGCTATGTGACACTAACCAATCAAAGCCAATAGCAACAAGAGCCCAAAGCAACCAATCAGAGCCCATAGCAACCAATCACAGTTCTTAGCAATCAATCACATCACATAGCAACCAATGAGAGCCCATAGCAACGGAACGAGCTCATAGCATCCAATTAGAGCCCAAAGCAACCAAGCAGAGAGCAGTTTTCATTTTGCCAGAGCAGTTTAAAAAATGAAAGCTGTGCTCTGATTGGTTGCTATAGACAACAAACACAGTTTTACACTTAGATAGTTTTGATAAATGAGGCCCATTGTATCTGCAAGATGGCCTAATGGTGTAGCAGGAGCCTAATAGCATAGCAGGGGGGCAGCCTAATAGCATAGCAGGGGGGCAGCCTAATAGCATAGCAAGGGGGCAGCCTAATAGCATAGCAGGGGGGCAGCCTAATAGCATAGCAAGGGGGCAGCCTAATAGCATAGCAGGGGGGCAGCCTAATAGCATAGCAGGGGGGCAGCCTAATAGCATAGCAAGGGGGCAGCCTAATAGCATAGCAGGGGGGCAGCCTAATAGCATAGCAGGGGGGCAGCCTAATAGCATAGCAGGGGGGCAGCCTAATAGCATAGCAAGGGGGCAGCCTAATAGTATAGCAGGGGGGCAGCCTAATAGCATAGCAGGAGGGCAGCCTAATAGCATAGCAGGGGGGCAGCCTAATAGCATAGCAAGGGGGCAGCCTAATAGCATAGCAGGGGGCAGCCTAATAGCATAGCAAGGGGGCAGCCTAATAGCATAGCAAGGGGGCAGCCTAATAGCATAGCAGGGGGCAGCCTAATAGCATAGCAAGGGGGCAGCCTAATAGCATAGCAGGGGGGCAGCCTAATAGCATAACAAGGGGGCAGCCTAATAGCATAGCAGGGGGGGCAGCCTAATAGCATAGCAAGGGGACAGCCTAATAGCATAGCAAGGGGGCAGCCTAATAGCATAGCAAGGGGGGAAGCCTAATAGCATAGCAAGGGGGGCAGCCTAATAGCATAGCAAGGGGCAGGGGCGTTGCTAGGGTCCCAAAACATCCGGAGCCCGGGCCCTGTGTTAAATTTTGCTCAGAAGGGCGGGGTTCACACGGCGTTTTTTTACGCCCCATGAACCGTGGCATGTGTTTTTACAGAGAAAAAACTGTGGCCAGAGCGTTCCTCTGAAGCTCCCACTAATATTTATTCTCCCCAGAACAGGTAATTGTTGCTCTCAGTGACAGCTATGAGTTACCATAATGTCGGCCCGTACTTCGGGTGTATTGAAGCGCAATTACCCGCCAAAGTACGGACCAACATTATGTTATGTGAACATACACAGCGGATTTGTGGGGCATAACTGTGCTGTAATGCAGCCAAAGTTCGCCCCACAAATACGGTAAAATCATAGCAGTGAGGGCTAGGATAAGCTGCTGTTTTCCCTGCACATAGAACCCGCCCATAAAAATAAGTGACAGGCCGCTTCTTTCAGGGGGAAAGTGAAAATGGATGGGAGGTGGCCAGAGCGCTGCTGAAATTACACGCTGGAGAGCACGTACTTTCAACAGCAGGCGTATAGCGGTGCGCACAGGTCCGTGCCACTATATGCTGTGTGAACATACCCTTAGGGCAGTACGCCGTGTGTTTTGGAAGTACATGCTGTTCAGCGCTTACTTCCAAGCACAGGGGGGCAGGTCCATTCACCTTCACTATCAGAGCCGCGAAGAAGTGACGTCAATTCTCTCCCCCGGTGTACAATATATGTGTATTGTACGCACGGGAGAGATGAGATGTAATTCATAGCTCTGTGAGAACTATGAATTACAGTAATTGTGGCGCGCATGTCGGGCGTATTGAAGCGCAAATACGCCACGAAATGCGCCCCATGGTTTACGCAGTGTGAACAGAGCCTTAGTCTGGCTGCAGCAGCTAAAATCATACGTAACCCTGACAAATGACAGGTATAAAAAATTATATCCAAATATGATTCGTCATCAGGTTGTAGTTTATATGTCTAAGGGTATGTTCACATGACGTATTGGCGGGTTAATCCATAGTACTCATAGAGAACTATGGATAACATGTCCTCCCCACATGGTACAATACGATCGTATTGTATGCATAGGGAGATAAGTGACATGTCAATTGCATGTCTATGGGGCCGGCTCGGGATGTTGCACACATCCACCCCCCATGCTGTCGAGAAGACGTGCTGATCAGCGCGAGCTCACCTGAAGCACACAGGTGTATTGCGGCGCCTTACCGTACACATCACAATACACGTGGAACATAGCCTAAGGGGACACACAGGCAGGATTATGTTTTACTGATGTGGAACTGAGGTTGATATTGTGGATATGTGTGTGTATACACCAATATACATTACACAATACACAGTACATACACAGAGTCATATATTCAGACATAATAACACACATACAATGCATACATATACACACACACACACGTATACACATATAAAACATACATGTTACACATAAATACAAACATACACATTTGCATACACACACATTCAGTACAGTTTCACATTCAGGAACATTATTGTTGGTCTCATCCTTATTAGTACTACTTAGAATTATTGTTCAGTACTGGAGGCCCTCACTCCTCCTCCTCAAATCTTGCTGGTCTGGCCCGGGCGAGTTAAGAGACAGAAGGGGGCGGAGCCTCTCACAGACGCGTGCTGCTTCCTGATTCACTTCACAGTGTGAGCAGACGCGCCCCATCCTCCCTCCTGTCATCCCGTAGCAGTTCGCCCTCCCTCCCTGCCTGCACATAGCTGGCTGATGCTCTGAACCTGTATGTGCCTCCAGGGGACCCCCCACACAGTGGTACAGGACTTGTCGGCTCTACAGGTCACAGTAATGACCTGGAACCGGACGTTCTGAGACTCGGGGCACAGGGAGTCTGGTCCAGGGCTTGTGCCCCAAACAAACCTACCTAGCAACGCCCCTGGGAAGGGGGCAGCCTTATAGCATAGCAAGGGGGCACCCTTATAGCATAGCAAGGGGGCAGCCTAATAGCATAGCAAGGGGGCATCCTAATAGCATATCAGGAGGGCAGCCTAATTGTATAGCTGGGGGCAGCCTATAGCATAGCAGGGGGACAGTATAAATGAGCATAGCGAGGGGGGGCAGCCTTAATAGTAGTAGCTAGGGGGCAGCGTCAATAGCATAGCAGGGGGGGTGGGGCAAGCCTAATAGATATTGCAAGGGGGCAGGCCTAATTGCATAGCATGGGGGCCAGCATAATGGCATAGGCAAGGGGAGCAGCCTAATAGTATCGAGGAGGGCAGCCTAATAGCTATAGCATGGGGGCATCCCTAATAGCATTAGCGTTGAGGGCCAGCCTAATAGATATAGCAGGGGGAGCCTAATAGGATATAGCTAGGGGGGGCGACTAAATAGCAATAGCAAGGGGGGAAGCATAATTGATTATAAGAAGAGAAGGGCCTAGCCTAAATAGGCCATAGCTATGGGGCAGCTTATAGCATAGCAGGAGGGCAGCCTAATAGTATAGCAGGGGGCAGCCTAATAGCATAGCAGGGGGGACAGTCTAAGAGCATAGCAGGGGGGGCAGCCTAATAGTATAGCTAGGGGGCAGCGTAATAGCATAGCGGGGGGGGGGCAGCCTAATAGTACGGGGGAAGCTTAATATAAAAGCACGGGGCAGACTAATAGTATAGCAGGGGGGCAGCCTAATAATATAGCAAGGGTGGCAGCCTAATAATATAGCAGGGGGACAGCCTAATAATATAGCAGGGGGGCAGCCTAATAGTATAGCAGGGGGCAGCCTAATAGCGTAACAAGGGGGCAGCCTAATAATATAGCAGGGGCCAGCCTAATAGCATAGCAAAGGGGCAGCCTAATAGCATAGCAAGGGGGCAGCCTAATAGCATAGCAAGGGGCAGCCTAATAATATAGCAGGGGGGCAGCCTAATAGTATAGCAGGAGGGCAGCCTAATGGTATAGCAAGGGGGCAGCCTAATAGTAGGTGGTGAAAGGCCTAATTAGCATAGATGGGGGCAAGCCTAATAGCATAGCAGGGGGCAGCCTAATAGCATAGCAGGGGGTCAGCCTTATAGTATAGCAGGGGGCAGCCTAACAGCATAGCATGGGGGCAGCCTAATAGCATAGCAGGGAGGCAGTCTAATAATATAGCAGGGGGGAAGCCTAATAATATAGCAGGGGGGCAGCCTAATAGCATAGCAAGGGGGCAGCCTAATAGCATAGCAAGGGGCAGCCTAATAGCATAGCAAGGGGGCAGCCTAATAGTATAGCAGGGGGGCAGCCTAATAGTATAGCAAGGGGGCAGCCTAATAGTATAGCAAGGGGGCAGCCTAATAGTATAGCAGGGGGGCAGCCTAATAGTATAGCAAGGGGGCAGCCTAATAGTATAGCAGGAGGGCAGCCTAATAGTATAGCAAGGGGGCAGCCTAATAGTAGGTGGGAAGCCTAATAGCATAGCAGGGGGCAGCCTAATAGCATAGCAGGGGGCAGCCTAATATCATAGCAGGGGGCAGCCTAATAGCATAGCAGGAGAGCAGCCTAATAGTATAGCAAGGGGGCAGCCTAATAGTAGGTGGGAAGCCTAATAGCATAGCATAGCAGGGGGCAGCCTAATAGCATAGCAGGGGGCAGCCTAATAGCATAGTAAGGGGGCAGCCTAATAGCATAGCAGGGGAGCAGCCTAATAGTATAGCAGGCGGGTAGCCTAATAATATAGCAGGGGGGAAGCCTAATAATATAGCAGGGGGGCAGCCTAATAGTATAGCAGGGGTGGCACGCCTTAATAGCATAGCAATGCGGGGCCAGCCTTAATAGCATAGCAAGCGGGCAGCCTAATAGCATAGCAGGGGGCAGCCTAATAGCATAACAAGCGGGCAGCCTATAAGATGCGGGGGGGGCAGCCTAATAGCATAGCAAGGGGGCAGCCTAATAGCATAGCAGGAGGGCAGCCTAATAGTATAGCAAGGGGGCAGCCTAATAGCATAGCAAGGGTCAGCTTAATAGCATAGCAGGTCGGCAGCCTAACAGCATAGCAGGGGCAGCCTAATAGTATAGCAAGGGGGCAGCCTAATAGTATAGCAAGGGGGCAGTCTAATAGTATAGCAAGGGGGTGGGGGGTAGGGGGGTAGCCTAATAGCATTGCAACGGGGGTTGAATAATACCATAGCATGGGGCAGCCTAATTGCTTTGCAAGGGGGCCAGACCTAATAATATAGAAAGGAGGGCAGACTAATAGCAATAGCAAATGGGGGCAGCCTTATTGCATATCAAGGGGGCAGCCGAATAGCATAGCATGGGGGTTGCTAATGCATTAGAGGGGACGCCTAATAGCATTAGCTGGGGGCAGCCTAATAGCAAAGCAGGGGGAGCCTAATAGCATAGCAGGGGGAAAAAAAGCCCTAAAAATATAGCAGGGGGGCAGCCTAATCGCATAGCAAGGGGCAGTTATTAGCCATAACAAGGGGGCAGCCTAAAGCATAGCAGGGGGCAGGCCTAATAGCATTGCAAGGGGGTAGGGCCTAAATTGCATAGCAGGGAGGCAGCCTAATAGCTAGCAGGGGGGAGCCTAATAGCACATAGGCAGGGCGGGCTAGCCTGAATAGCATAGCAGGGGCAGCATAATTTTTTTTTTATGCATAGCCAGGGTGGGCAGCCCTAATAGCTTAGCAACGGGCGGCAGCTAATAGTCATTGCAAGGTGGGCAGCCTAATAATATAGCAGGGGGATAGCCTAATAGCATAGCAAGGGGGACAGTTCTAATAGCATAGGCAAGGGAGGGCAGCCTAATAGCATAGCTGGGGGGGAAGCCTTATTAGAATAGACAACGGGGGCAACCTAATAGCATAGCAAGGGGGGCAGCCTATTAGCATAGCAGGGGGGATGGCAGCTAATAGCATAGCTGGGGGGCAAGCCTATAGCCATAGCAGGGGTAGCTAATAGCATTGCAAGGGGGAGCCTGAATAGCATAAGCTAAGGGGCAGTCCTATTAGCATTTGCAGGGGGGCAGCCTAATAGTATAACAGTGGGGCAGCCTAATAGCAGGGGGACAGTCTAATAGCATATCCAGGGGGGGGGGCAGCCTAATAGCATAGCAGGGGGGAAAGCCTAATAGTATAACAGTGGGGCAGCCTAATAGCATAGCAGGGGGACAGTCTAATAGCATAGCAAGGGGGCAGCCTAATAGCATAGCTGGGGGGTAGCCTAATAGCATATCAAGGGGGTACCCTAATAGCATAGCAGGGGGGCAGCCGACTAGCATAGCAGGGGGACAGTCTAATAGCATAGCAAGGGGGCAGCCTAATAGCATAGCAAGGGGGGAGCCTAATAGCATAGCAAGGGGGCAGCCTAATAGCATAGCAAGGGGGTAGCCTAATAGCATAGCAAGGGGGCAGCGCCGAATAGCTTAGCAAGGGGGCAGCCTAATAGGCATAGCATCGGGCAGGCCTAATAGAATGCAAGGGGCAGCCTAATGCCATCATAGACAGGGGGGCAGCCTAATAAGTATAGCAAGGGGGCAGCCTAATAGCTTAGCAGGGGCAGCCTAATAGTATAGCTAAGGGCGGCGCGTGAATAGCATATCAAAGGGGGCACCCGAATTGCATTAGCAAGGGGGCAGCTTAATAGCATCAGCAAGGGGGCAGTCTAGTAGCATAGCAGGGGGCAGCCTAATAATATAGCAAAGGTGCAGCCTAATAGTATAGCAAGGGGGCAGCCTAATAGCATAGCTAGGGGGCAGCGTAATAGCATACCAAGGGGGCAGCCTAATAGCATAGCAAGGGGGCAGCTTAATAGCATAGCAAGGGGAGCCACAAATTGCATTAGCAGGGCGCAGCCTCCTAATAATATAGCAAAGGTGCAGCCTAATAGTATCAGCAAGGGCAGGCCTATAGCAATAACAAGAGGCCAGCTAATAGCATGCAGGGGGGCAGCTAATAGCATAGCAAGGGGGCAATCCTACTAGATAACAAGGGGGTTGCCTAATAGCATAGCAATGAGGCAAGTCCTAAATAGCATAGCAAGGGGGGCAGCCTAATAGTATAGCAGGGGGGCAGCCTAATATTATAGCAAGGGGGCAGCATAATAGCATAGCAAGGGGGCCAGACTTATAGCATTGCAAGGGGCAGCTTAAATAGCATAGCAAGGGGGGCAGCCTAAAGCTTAGAAAGGGCGCAGCCTAATTATATAGCAGGGGGGCAGCCTAATTAGTTATAGCAGGAGGGCAGCCTATTAGTATAAGCAAGGGGGCAGCATAGTAGTACGGTGGGAAGCCATATTTGCATAGCAGGGGGCATGCCTAATAGAATGCAGGGTGGCGCCTAATATCATAGTAAAACAGGTGGCCACCTAATAGATAGCTGGGAGAGCAGCACTAATAGTATAGCAAGGGGGAGGCCTAAATGTGGTGGGAAGCCTAATAGCATAGCATAGCAGGGGGCAGCCTAATAGCATAGCAGGGGGCAGCCTAAAAGCATAGCAGGGGGCAGCCTAATAGTATAGCAAGGGGACAGCCTAATAGCATAGCAAGGGGGATAGCATAGTAGCATAGAAGGGGGCAGGCCTAATAGTTATGGAGGGGGGCAGCCTAATAGCATAGCAGGCGGGCAGTCTAATAGCATAGCAAGGGGGCAGCCTAATAGTATAGCAAGGGGACAGCCTAATAGCATAGCAAGGGGGAAGCCTAATAGCATAGCAAGGGGGCAGCCTAATTTAGTATAGCAGGCGGGCAGACTAATAGTATAAGCAAGGAGGGCAGTCTAATAGCAATAGGCAAGGGGGCAGCTAAAGCATTAGCAGGGGCAGTCTAATAGTATAGCAAGGGGGCAGCCTATTAGCATAGCAGGGGGCAGCCTAATAGTATGGCAGGGGGCAGCCCCAAATTGTATACTGCAGGGGGGAAGGGGGGGGGGGGGGGGGAAGCCTAATAGCATAGCAAGGGGGCAGCCTAAAAGCATAGCGGGGGGCAGCCTAATAATAGGGGGGAAACCTAATAGCATAGCAAGCGGGCAGCCAAAGAGAATAGCAAGGGTGCAGCCTAATAGCATTGCTTGCGGGGCTTCCTAATTAGCATAGCATAGGGGGGCAGCCTATTAGTATAGCAACGGGACAAGCCTAATAGCATAGGCAAGGGGTGAAGCCTAATAGCATACAAGAGGGCAGCCATAATAGTTATGGGGGAGCCTTAATAGCATAGGCAGCGGGGGGGCAGCCTAATAGTCGGGGGGAAGCCTAATAGTATAGCAGGGGGGAAGCCTAATAGTATAGCAGTGGGGCGGCCTAATAGCATAACAGGGGGCAGCCTAATAGCATAGCGAAGGGGCGCATAATAGTAGGGGGAAAGCCTATAGCATAGCAAAGGGGCAACCTAATAGTATAGCACAGGGGGCAGCCTCATTAGCATTGCAGGGGGGGGCAGCCTAATGCATAGCAGGGGGGCTGCCTATAGCATAGCAGGGGGGCAGCCTAATAGTGTAGCAGGGGGGGCAGTCATAATAGGCATTAGGAAGTGGGGCAGCATAATAGAAATAGAAGGGAGGGGGCAGTATTAGCATAGCAAGGGTGCAGCCTAATAGTATAGCAGAGGGGCAGCCTAATAGTAAAACAGGGGGGCAGCCTAATAGCCTAGCAAGGGGGCAGCCTAATAGCATAGCAGGGGGGCAGCCTAATAGCCTGCATAGCAAGGGGGCAGTCTAATAGCATAACAAAGGGGGCACAAATGGGGTATTTTAGGTGTCGAAATCTCCCCTACTTGATGCGCCCCTGTGAATGACATGAGTTTTGTATTGACACAGCCCTTTTTTTTATATCCTCTGACACCTGTGATGCAACTTCCCCCATATAAAACCTGTGATGTAACCTCCCTCATATAACACCTATGATGTAACTACACCTGTGATGTAACCTCCCCCATATAACAACTGTGATTTTACCTCCCCCATTTAACACCTGTGATGTAACGTCCCCCATATAACACCTGTGATGTGACCTCCACCTTATAAACACCTGTGATGTAACCTCCCCCATATAAACACCTGTTGATGTAACCTCACCCATATAACACCTGTGATGTGACCTCCCCCATATAACACCTGTGATGTGACCTCCCCCATATAACACCTATGATTTAACCCCCCCATATATAACACCTGTGATGTGAGTGAAGTAACTTCCCCCATATAACACCTGTGATGTAACCTCCCACATATAACACCTGTGAAGTAACTTCCCATTTAACACCAGTGATGTAACACCTCCCCCCATATAACACCCGTGATGTAACCTCCCCAATATAACACCTGTGATGTAACCTACACCATATAACACCTGTGTGTAACCTCCCCCATATAACACCTGTGATGTAACACCTCCCCCATATAACACCTGTGATGTAACCTCCCCCATATAACACCTATGATGTAACCCCCCCACCATAACACCTATGATGGAACATCCCCAATACACCTGTGATGTAACTCCCCTCCTCCATATAACACCTGTGATGTAACTCCCCTCCTCCATATAACACCTGTGATGTGACCTCCCCCATAGAACACCTGTGTGATGTAACCGTCCACCATATAAACACCTGTGATGTAACCTCCCCCATAACACCTATGATGGTAACATCCCCCATAACACCTGTGATGTACCTCCACATATAACACAGTGAGTAACCTCCCCCATTTTAAACACCTCTGTATCTGATGTGACCTCCCACATATAACACCTGTGATGTGACCCCCCCATATATAACACCTGTGATGTGAGTGAAGTAACTTCCCCCATAACACCTGTGATGTAACCTCCCCCATATAACACCTGTGAAGTAACTTCCCCCATAACACCTGTGATGTAACCTCCCCCATATAACACCTGTGATGTAACCTCCCCCATATAACACCTGTGATGTAACCTCCCCCATATAACACCTGTGATGTACTCCCCCATATAAACCTTGATGTAAACCCTCCCCCAATATAACACCGTGATGATGTAACCTCCCCCATATAACACCTGTGATGTAACCTACCCCATATAACCACCTGTGAATGTAACTCCCCTCATATAACACTATGTGTAACCTCCCCCCATAACACTGTGATGTATCTCCACCCATATAAAAACTGTGTTGTATACCTCCACCCATTTAAACACTGTGATGTGACCTCCCCCATTTAACACCTGTGATGTGACCTCCCATATAACACCTGTGATATAAAGCTCTAGCTCTGGGAGAATTAGAGCCGGCAGCGATCACTTGATCATGATAACCAAGGAAAGAGAAATCTAGGACCAAAAATAAACACACAGCACACAATAAATATTCTCTTAGTCTTTTCTTTTTATGAATTTTTTTTTTTTCTCTTTTTAATCGGATTTTTTTTCTCTTTTTTTTAATTGGAATGGCAATAAGCAACATGGTAATGAAATATTACTGGACTTTACTAAATTAAAGTGATCACAGTGACTCTCATCTCAGGCAGGTGGAGACCAACAAAACCTGTGACCGTCCAGCGGCCGGGTCCACCACGGTCCTGAATTAAGAGCTCACCGGCCGAATCGATCCAGAGCGAAGGGGAAGGAAACACACGGGGAATTTTATCACTTTGGCGGGGAGAAAAAAATTACTCTGAACCCCCGAATGGCGATCGGATATTCACCTGGATTAGGGTGTCCTGCTGCTTATTGCTGTACACATTATACATATAAGAACATACAAACATATAGACAATCTAACACAAACCACACACGGCTCAAATTTTAATGTAGCGCAGATGCAGTGCTCCTTCCTGAGTGTCGACATTTTTATAACACCTCCAGTGTTCCTGAGAGCCACATTCTCAGAGCAGTCGCAGGCGCTCCTGAGAGCCAACGTCCTACAGCAGGCACAGCGTCCGGAGAGCCAAGCAATTCTTACGGCAGATTTAGTGCGCTCAATGTCTTTAGAGCTGACATTGGATCGTAGCGCAGACACGGTGCTGCGCTCTTTAAGAGTCGAATTCTTTCAGCAGGTTTAGCACTCCAGACAAACCGTCATTATAACAGCTGACACAGCAGCTCCTGTGAGCCGCATTTCACAGCAGTCGCAGCGCTCCTGAGACGCCGTCATTCTCAACAGCAGTGCAGGCCTCATTCCACCGAGCGCAGATTCGTTCCTGCGATGGTCGTACATTCCTACCAGGGATGTAGCGCTTCTTTACCGCCAATTCACGAGAACCAGACGCAGCGCTCCAGAGAGCCACATTCATACAGCACAGTCAGGGCTCTTGAGAGTCAGACACTTTTACAGCAGATTCTGCGCTACTTAGAGCCCCCATCCTGCCAGCACATTCTCACCGCGCCAAAAGAGCTTCTAAGGCCGCCGGTACATCCACATTTTTACCTTTGTTGGCGGTATACGTTTGGGTAGACATTGGAAAAAATATCCCTAACATATACTGTGGCGAAGGCAGAGTAGAGCCTTAGGGTTGTGTAGGTATTTGTATTGGCTTCATGTCATAACAAACGAAAAAGCATAGGAGACCAATGACAAAGTGCAAAAACATGATGTGAATGGGGCCTAACAACAGACACATCTACTCCGCACACCATCTAATGGACACAGCATACTCACCGATTCTGAAATCCAAAATGTGATGGGGGGGGGGAAATCCGGCACAGAGGTGCAGTGCTGAAATGTATCCTTCCTGTGTGCGAGGCAGAGGCTGTCGTCTTCTGATTTCTATTCTTCCATGATCCACTTTGTGTTAATGAGCAGGAGCCGGCTCTGAGGTTCATCCCTCGCAGCTTCATGATGGGTGGGTTCCAGGCTTTCAGCAAGTGACTTGTCCTATTCAAGCTCTTACAGGCTCAACTGCTACAAGATGTGTTGGGCTCGGATATTTATCTTCTGTAGAGATAGAGGATTGTGACATACGAGTGTTCTGTGACTGTCTGTGCACTGTGATTGCACCTGCTTGTGAAGTCATGTGCCCTGTGCGGTCATGGTGTTCCAGTAGATGTCATTGTGACCTGTGTGTCATGGTGTTTTCCGTGATGTCATGTGTTTACCGTGTGTCATGTGTGCGTGATTGTCATGCTAAGTACAGGTGACAGTAGTGTGGCCTGGTATTAAGCTCCTTACAATTATACTGCATTGCCACTACTACAAGGACAGAGCTGTACCTTTAGAGCCAGCGTCATTTACAGCGATATTGGGCCCATGGGCATAACACTGCAGTGGGGTCCTGCCCAAATACAGACATCCACAATGGCCATGACTCTAGCCACCCCAAGCACACTCATATTATAACACTGATGTCTGGACACCGGCAGCCTTCAGCCTACAAGACTAAGGGCCACATGTATGAAACTGTTTTGGTCTAAAACTCACTTTTTTCCCCATAGGCTTCTATGGGGAAAAAAGTGAGTTTTAGGGACCTAAAACGTTTTTACATGTGGCTCAATTGGCAGGAGAGGGCATTTGCTCCCTTATTCACCATGTTTTTAAACCTGATTGCACAGCCTAAAAAAATAAAAACAGTTTAAATAAAGCAAAGCCAACCAAGAAAGTCCAGGGTATATTTTTTGCATTCCTGGGGAACAAAAAAACATATACCCTGGGGCCCCCTTTACTTGGGGGCCACAGGGCAAATGACTTGTGTTGCCCAATGGAAAGATGGGCCTGACCTGATAAAATAACAAAAGGGGGGAAGCTGCAACCCACCAGACACAGAATGCAAGACTCTAGTTGATGTTAAGTTGTTAAAGACAAGTACGTGGCAGAAGTAATTAATCATTGCCCAATCATTTTAATATAATTATAGATAATCTTTATTTATATAGCGCCAAACATATTACGCAGCACTTTTACAATATAGAGGTAATGTAAGACATTACACATTAAAAAGTACTTACAGATGAGGACACGAGTGTGAGGGCCCTGCTCGTGAGAGCTTACAATCTACTAGGGTGTCTGTATGGGTTAGACAAACGATGAGAAGTGCTAGTTTACAATGGTCCGGCCATGTTTTCATATATAGGGGGTGGTTTAAATGAAAAATGGAGGACCATGCCACCCAAGGAACTGTACATTATATACAGATAGTGCCTGTGGGTCTGCCCTAGTGTAGGGAGTGTGATCGATGGTGTGTGATAGCAGTTAGGGATCTTGGTAGACCATGTAACGTCACATGTGTCCTGAGACGCCCTAATTTACCCAAGTAATACAGATTGCTTGCGGTGTAAGGCCGTGTTCACACACATACCTCCCAAGTGTCCCTATTTTGGAGGAACAGTCCCTATTTTTATTCCTTGTCCCTCTTAACTCTATTAATGTCCCTCTTTTTCATTTAGGAAATAGATTTACATCAATAAACTGACAATCTAGCTGTAAAACTTATCTGATTACTTCCTCGCTGTATATTACATAACAACTTGCTTAATATTTTATCATTGGATACAAAGCGATCCTGAAAATGTGTCCCTTTTTGGCTATCTAAAAAGTTGGCAAGTATGTGTTTGGGCGTGGTTAGAGGCGTGTCTTGGTGTAATTGCACATATTTGGGTGTGGTTAGTGGCGTGGCCTGACGTGTCCCGTGTAATCTTTAAAAGTTGTGAGGTATTCACACGGCTTATTCAAGCCGTAATTGCGGGCCGGATTTCGCCCTCAGTTACGGCTTGAATAAGGGGCGGGATGGGGGCGGGGCGGAGGAGCTGCTCGCCGGCCCCATAGATAATGCATTATTCACGGAGCGTAAGCGCCGTAAATAATTCACGTGTCACTTTCTCCCCGCGCAGCGGATTTGCCGAGCGGGGTGGAGAGACGGAATCCATAGTTCTCTATGAGAACTGTGGATTACCGTAATGACTGGGACGGATTGGAGCCGTACTGCAGCTTTTAGATGCGGGCTTGGATCTGTCTGTCGGACCCCAAATGGACCCAAACACGCATGTAAGAAACAGTGTGATTTACATTGCTTTTAGTAGGAAACACGCATCAGTGTTCACACAAGTGATTGCCGATGTCTCACTGCGTCTTTCGGATCCGTTCCAAGAATTGTCAAGTCAATTCTTGGCATGAAAGACGCAGCAGGAGCCCTATAATAAACTATAGGGTGCGATCCTGCTGCCTCCAACACGTATCCAAACACATAGCTGCATGTTGGATACGTGTTGGATCTGTTTGGATCCGATTGCCAATGCGTTTTTGGACGCGATTTTCGGATCCAATACGGATCCAAAATCTGATCCAAAAGTGCCGTGTGAACATGCCCTAATCTACCAGACCAGTAATCAGCAGCCTCATGCAGGGCCGTATTTGCCACTAGGCACCTGTGGGCGGGTGCCTAGGGCGGCACCTTTCAGGGGGCGGCACGGCAGGAGTCTTTTTCTTTTCGGCCTTTTTTTTTTTCATCTGACCCGGAGCCGCCCCCCCCTCCCCCCCGAGCAGCCAGCGGCGAGGGGGGGTGGAGTGTTGAGGTCAGCGGCTCCGGTGTCTGCCCGTACATTGGCGGAAGCGGCTACTGAGAGAGGAGCGGAGCAGCGCAGCTCCGCCCTCTCTCTCTGCCCAGCACAGCGCAGCTAAAGGAAGCTGAGAGCAGCAGCAGCGGGATGCTCCGCCCACTCTCCTCCCCTGCACAGGGCGGCAGGAGAGAGGAAGACTTCAGGACACAGGTAAGGGGGGGGGGGTTAATACATTGTGCTGGGGGAGTGAATACATGTGCTGGGGGGGTTAATACAGGTGCTGGGGGGGGGGCTGAATACATTGTGCTGGGGGGTTAATACATGTGCTGGGGGGGACTGAATACATTGTGCTGGGGGGGTTAATACATGTGCTGGGGGGCTGAATACATGGGCTGGGGGGAGGGGTGAGACACGTGGGGTGTTGGGAGGGGGGAGAGATGTGGGTTGTTAGGAATCCTCTCCGGTGGTATCCTACCTGCTGGCGTGGGGTATCTAAGCCTATCCTGTGTTTTCCTACCTGCTGGCGCTTTGTATCTAAGCCTATCCTGTGTTATCCCACCTGCTGGCGTTGGGTATCTAAGCCTATCCTGTGTTATCCTACCTGCTGGCGCTGTTTATCTGAGCTTATCCTGTGTTATCCTACCTGCTGGTGGTGTGTATCTAAGCCTATCCTGTGTATCCTACCTGCTGGTGCTGAGTATCTAAGCCAATCCTGTGTTATCCTACCTGCTGGCGTTGGGTATCTAAGCCTATCCTGTGTTTTCCCACCTGCTGGCGTTGGGTATCTAAGCCTATCCTGTGTTATCCTACCTGCTGGCGCTGTGTATCTAAGCCTATCCTGTGTTATCCTACCTGCTGGCGTTGGGTATCTAAGCCTATCCTGTGTTATCCTACCTGCTGGCGTTGGGTATCTAAGCCTATCCTGTGTTATCCTACCTGCTGGCTTTGGGTATCTAAGCCTATCCTGCTGGCGCTGTGTATCTAAGCCTATCCTGTGTTATCCTACCTGCTGGTGCTGTGTATCTAAGCCTATCCTGTGTTATCCTACCTGCTGGCGTTGGGTATCTAAGCCTATCCTGTGTTTTCCCACCTGCTGGCGTTGGGTATCTAAGCCTATCCTGTGTTTTCCCACCTGCTGGCGTTGGGTATCTAAGCCTATCCTGTGTTATCCTACCTGCTGGCATTGGGTATCTAAGCCTATCCTGTGTTATCCTACCTGCTGGCGTTGGGTATCTAAGCCTATCCTGTGTTATCCTACCTGCTGGCGTTGGGTATCTAAGCCTATCCTGTGTTATCCTACCTGCTGGCGTTGGGTATCTAAGCCTATCCTGTGTTATCCTACCTGCTGGCGTTGGGTATCTAAGCCTATCCTGTGTTATCCTACCTGCTGGCGCTGTGTATCTAAGCCTATCCTGTGTTATCCTACCTGCTGGCATTGGGTATCTAAGCCTATCCTATGTTATCCTATCTGCTGGTGTTGGGTATCTAAGCCTATCCTGTGTTATCCTAACTGCTGGCACTGTGTATCTAAGCCTATCCTGTGTTATCCTACCTGCTGGTTTTGGGTATCTAAGCCTATCCTGTGTTATCCTACCTGCTGGCACTGTGTATCTAAGCCTATACTGTGTTATTCTACCTGCTGGCGTTGGGTATCTAAGCCTATCCTGTGTTATCCTATCTGCTAGTGTTGAGTATCTAAGCCTATCCTGTGTTATCCTACCTGCTGGCGCTGTGTATCTAAGCCTATCCTGTGTTATCCTACCTGCTGGCGTTGGGTATCTAAGCCTATCCTGTGTTATCCTACCTGCTGGCGTTGGGTATCTAAGCCTATCCTGTGTTATCCTACCTCGGGTATCTAAGCCTATCCTGTGTTATCCTACCTGCTGGCGCTGTGTATCTAAGCTATTCTGTGTTTATCTACCTGCTGGCATTGGGTATCTAAGCCTATCCTATGTTATCCTACCTGCTGGCTTTGGTTATCTAAGCCTATCCTGTGTTATCCCACCTGCTGGCGCTGTTTATCTAAGCCTATCCTGTGTTATCCTATCTGCTGGTGTTGGGTATCTAAGCCTATCCTGTGTTATCCTACCTGCTGGCACTGTGTATCTAAGCCTATCCTGTGTTATCCTATCTGCTGGCGTTGGGTATCTAAGCCTATCCTGTGTTATCCTACCTGCTGGCACTGTGTATCTAAGCCTATCCTGTGTTATCCTACCTGCTTTCCCTGGCGTCTTGCGGCATATAGTGATATGTACTGTACACGCCGCTATACGCCGGGTACTGTAGAGGCATGTGCTGGCCGGCGTGTACTTCTATAGCGGTGTGCGCCGACTCCCATAGACTTTTACATGTCACTTTTCTTCCGGCGCGCAGTACACATCAGTATTGCAAGTGGTGCATGGTAACTGGGGGGCCCCATTTCACTTTTTGCACTAGGGCCCAAGAGCTTGAAGTTACGCCTCTGGCTATGCGCCTAAAGTAGGCGCATCAATTTTACTATGCAAGGTAGACCAGGCGTCAGATTTTTGACAGGTTCATTCATTCGAGCGCACTATACACTGATTTAAGGTGCCTTAAAACTGGTGCGGCGGCACCTCTTTTCTGACATGTCACGCATAGGGCTTGTCCCCACGGCACGGGTTTTCATCCGGTTCTACAGACGGTTTTCGGTTTTGAAAGCCGTCTGTAAACCGGGTGTCAACCTTTTACACGGACTTCAATGGAGAATCCGTGCAGTGGTCCCCATTGCACGGATTTCTCGCCGGGCGTTTTTTTAAACCACCGGCGGTCCGAAAAACATTGAACATGTTCATTCTTCTGCCCGGTTTTCATGCAGAACATGAACATGTCGATGGGATGGGGGAGGGCTTGAATACACAAACAGCGGACAAAAGCCGCCCCCCTGTGTACACGGCCTCTAAACAGTGCAAATACGGTCGGGATTTCCGACCGACTGGTACTTGTCCTGTGCCGTGTAAACGGCCCCATAGAGTTTCAGGCCTGAAACCTGAGGCTGTACCTCTGAGCAGGGGCGTATTTATAGGTCGTGCTGCCTAGGCACTAAACATGAATTCGCCCCCATTAACAATTTGCATTACACGCCCTTCCACAATATGCCACACCCCTTTGCAAAGCCACGCCCACTATAACCAGGTAACGGCTCTAGAAGAAAGCTAACTTGAATGGGTTTGTGATTACCCAGCTTTCCTGACGTTGGAGGAACTCATTTAGCATCCAGGAGAGCTGGGAGATACGCCAACTGTGTTTGACGGAACCTAAACATTACACTACAACCAAATATTTCCATCATACAATGACCTTAGAGAGGTAGACACACGGTTTGTAACAGGCTCTGCTGACTGTTATATTACCTGCTTACAGTGACCATATAGTGGTAGAACTAGTGTACACGACTCTTGCAGCTGGATATATTACCTCCATAAGTGACCATATAGAATTTTTACTGGCACCTGTGGTCACGCTCTGCAGGACTGTATATTAACCTCTCATACCGTTGACCATTTGTGTAGACACCAGTGTACACAGGCTCTACAGACGTGTATATTACCTCTCTACAGTGACCAGTATAAGGTGGTAGACAACCAGTTTTACAAGGCTTGCAGACTGTATATTACCTCCATACAGTGACCATATAGTGGTACTACCTGGCTACAATGGGGAGGGGGGTGTTAACCTGACAACAGAGGGGGCACTACATGGATAACAATGGGGGCATCTGACCTGGCAAACAGAGGGTGGCACTACATGGCTAACAATGGGGATTACTGGCAACAGAGGGGCACTCCCTGGCTTCAATGGGGGATCTACCTGTCAACAGAGGGGCACTACCTGGGTACAATGGGGGGGGGGCCACTCCTGGCTAACGTGGGGGCTATATACCTGGCAACAAAGGGGCCTACCTGGGCTAACAATGGGAGGCATTACTGGCAATGAGGGCACTACCTGGCTAACAATGGGGGCTATCTACGGACAACAGAGGGGGCTCTTCATGGCTTACCATGGGGCGGGCACTTCCTGGCTAAACAATGGGGGGCATCTACATGAACAAACAATGGGGGCATCTACCTGAACAACCAGAGGGGCACTACCTGGCTTATATGGGATGGTGGCACTACCTGGACTAACAATGGGGGCATCTACCTGGCAACAGAGGGGGCACTTCATCTGGCTCTATAACTATTGGGGCATCTACTGGACAGAGGGGCACTACCTGGCTAACGATGGGGGCATCTACTGGCAACAGAGGGGGCACTACCTGGCTAACAATAGGGGCATCTACCTGGCAACAGAGGGGCACTACAGGGGCGAAGCCTAATAATATAGCAGGGGGGCAGCCTAATAGCATAGCAGGGGGCAGCCTAATAGCAAAGCATGGGGCAGCCTAAAAGCATAAAAAGGGGGCAGCCGAATAAGATAGCAGGGGGGCAGCCTAATAGCATAGCAAAGGGGCAGCATAATAGCATAGCAAGGGGGCAGCCTATTAGTACAACAGTGGGGCAGCCTAATAGCATAGCAGTGGGGCAGCCTAATAGCATAACAGGGGGGCAGTCAAATAGGGGGCAGCGTAATAGCATAGCAAGGGGGCAGTGTAATAGCATAGCAAGGGGGGCAGCTTTAATAGCTTAGCAGGGGGCAGCCTATAATATAGCAAAGGTTGCTCCTAATAGTATAGCAAGGGGGCTGCCTAATAGCATAGCAGGGGGCAGCCTAATAATATAGCAAAGGTGCAGCCTAATAGTATAGAACGGGGGCAGCCTAATAGCATAACAAGAGGCAGCCTAATAGCATAGCAGTGGGGCAGCATAAATAGCATAGCAGGGGGCAGTCACTATAGCATAACAAGGGGGTAGCCTAATAGCATAACAAGAGGCAGCCTAATAGCATAACAAGAGGAAGCCTAATAGCATAGCAAGGGGGCAGCCTAATAGCATAGCAGGGGGCAGCCTAATAGCATTGCAAGGGGGCAGCATAATAGCATAGCAGGGGGGCAGCATAAAAGCATAGCAGGGGGGCACAGCCCAATAGTAATAAGCAAAGGGGGCCAGCACCCTAATAGCATAGCAAGGGGGCAGCTAATGCATAGCGGTGGGCAGCCTAACAGCCATAGCTGGGGAAGCCTTAATTATATAGCAATGGGGGGAAAGCACTAATAGTATAGCAAGGGGGCAGCCTAAGAGCATAGCAAGGGGGTAGCCTAATAGCATAGCAGGGGGCAACCTAATAGCATATCAGCGGGCAGCCTAATAGCATAGCAGGGGGCAACCTAATAGCATAGCAGGGGGCAGCCTAATAGCATAGCAGGGGGAAAGCCTAAAATATAGCAGTTGGGCAGCCTAATAGCATAACAAGGGGGCAGCCTAATAGCATAGCAGGGGGCAGCCTAATAGCATAGGAAGGGGGCGCTAATAGAATAGCAAGGGGGCGCTTAATAGCATTGCAGGGGGCGCCTAATTATATAGCAGGGGGGCAGCCTAATAGACATAGAAGGGGCCAGCCTTTGCACTTAGCAGGGGGGCCAGCCTAATAGCATTGCATGGGGCAGCTTAATAGCATAGAAACGGGGGCAGTATTAGCATAGCTAGGGGGCAAGGTCTAATAGCATAGCAGAGGGGGCAGCCTAATAGCATAGCATGGGGGCAGCTTAATAGCATAGCAGGGGGGCAGCCTAATAGTATAGCAGGGGGAAAGCCTAATAGCATAGCAGGGGGGCAGCCTAATAGCAGGGTAGGGGGCAGCCTAATTGCATTGCAAGGGGGCAGCTTAATTGCATTGCAAGGGGGCAGCATAATAGATTAGCCATGGGGGCAGCCTAATAGCCCCTGACAGGAGGGACAGCCCAATAGTATAGCAAAAGGGGGCGCCTAATAGCATAGCAACGGGGGCTGCTTAATAGCATAGAGGTGGGCAGCCTACAGCATAGCAGGGGCTGCCTAATTTATAGCACTGGGCGGCGCCTAATTGGTATAGAAAGGGGGCCCCATAGGCCTTTTTTAATGCATTGCAAGGGGGTAGCCTAATAGCAGAGCAGGGGGCCAGCCTAATAGCATATCAGCGGGCACGCCTTTAGCATGCAGGGGCACCTAATAGCATAGCAGGGGACAGCCTAAATTAGCATAGCAGGGGCGGGAAGCTAAAAAAGTATAGCAGCTTGCGCAGCCTTATAGCATTAACAAGGGGGCAGCCTAATAGCATAGCAGGGGGCAGCTTAATAGCATAGGAAGGGGGCAGCCTAATAGATAGCAAGGGGGCAGCTTTAATAGCTTTGCAAGGGGCAGCCTAATATTATAGTAGGGGGCAGCCTAATAGCATAGCAAAGGGGCAGCCTAATACCATAGCAGGGGGGCAGCATAATAGCATAGCAGGGGGGCAGCTTAATAGCATAGAAGGGGGGCAGTACCTAACTATGCATGCAAGGGGGCGTCTATAGCATGGCAAGGGCAGCCTAATAGATAGCATGGGGGTTAGGCAGCTTAATAGCATAGCAAGGGGGCTGCTCCATAATAGTATAGCAGGGGCAGGCCTTAATAGCATAGCACCGGGGGCAGCCTAATAGCATGTAGGGGCAAGCCTAAAAGCATAGCAAGGGGGCAGTCTAATAGCATAGCAAGGGGGCAGCCTAATAGCATAGCAAGGGGGCAGCCTGAATAGCACAGCAGAGAGGGCAGCCAATAGATATAGCAAGGGGGCAGCCTAAATAGCATAGCAAGGGGGCAGCTTAATAGCATAGCAGGTGGGCAGCCTAACAGCATAGCAGGGGCAGCCTAATAATATAGCAAGGGGGCAGCCTAATAGTATAGCAAGGGGGCAGCCTAATAGCATAGCAAGGGGGTAGCCTAATAGCAGAGCAGGGGGCAGCCTAATAGCATATCAGCGGGCAGCCTATGCAAGCAGGGGGGCTATCTAATAGCATAGCAGGGGACAGGCTAATAGCATAGAAGGGGGAAAGTCCTAAAATATAGCAGTTGGGGCCAGGGCTAATAGCATAACAAAGGGGCAGCTATAGCATAGCAGGGGGCAGCCTTAATAGCATTGGAAGGGGGCAGCTAAATAGACATAGCTGGGGGCGCTTAATAGCATTGCATCGGGGGCAGCCTAATAATATTGAAGTGGGGCAGCCTAATAGAATAGCCAAGGGGCCGCCTAATAGCATTAGCAGGGGGGCAGCCTAATAGATAGCAAGGGGGGCGCTTAATAAGCCATAGCAACGGGCAGCCTAATAGCATAGCAAGGGGGCAGTCTAATAGTATAGCAGGGGGCAGCCTAATAGCATAGCATGGGGGCAGCCTAATCGCATAGCAGGGGGGGCAGACTAATAGTATAGCAGGGGGGCAGCCTAATAGCATAGCACGGGGGCAGTCTAATCGCATAGCAGGGGGGGCAGCCTAATAGCATAGCGGGGGGCTTGGCAGGCTAGGGGGAGGGCAGCCTATTAGCATAGCAAGGGGGCTTGCCTAATTGCATTAGCAAGGGGGCAGCTAATAATATATGCAGGTGGGCAGGCATACTAACATAGCAAGGGGGCAGTCTAATAGCATAGCAACGGGGGCATGTAAATAGCCATAGCAAGGGGGGCAGCCTAATAGCATAGGAGGGGAGAAGCCTAATAGCATTAGCAAGGGGGAAGCCTATAGAATAGCAAATGGGGGCAGCCTATAGCATAGCAGGGGGGCACGTGCTTGCTACCTATTAGCATAGCTGGGGGGCAGCTAATAGATAGCAGGGGGGGAAGCCTAATAGCATTTAAGGGGGCAGGCCTAAAAGCATAGCAAAGGGGAAGCCTATTAGGCATTAGCAGGGGGGCAAGCCTAATAGTATATCAGTGGGGCAGAAAATAGCAGTGGGGGAGTCTATAGCATATCCAGGGGGGCCAGCCTAATAGCATAGCAGCGGGGCAGTCCTATAGCATAGCCAGGGGGGCAGCTGATAGATAGCAAAGGGGGACAGACGAATAGCATAGCAAGGGGCAGCCCATAATAGTATAACAAATGGGGCAGCTAATAGCATAGCATGGGGGCGCCTAATTAGCACAGCAAGGGGTAGCCTAATTAGCATAGCAGGGGGCAGCCAAATAGCATAGCAGGTGGGCAGCCTAAAAGCATGGCAAGGGGACAGCCTTATAGCATTCGCAAGGGGGACACGCTTAATAGCTAGCAAGGGTGGCATCCTAATAGCATAGCAGGGGGGCAGCCTAATAGCATAGCAGGGGGGGGCAGCCTATAGTATAACAGTGGGCAGCCGAAATGACCCCACACACTCTTCCATAGACTTGGGGGACGGTCTAATAGCATAGCAAGGGCAGCCTAATTAGCACTAGCAAGTGGGAAGCCTAATAGCATAGCAGGGGGGCAGCCGAATAGCATAGCAGGGGGACAGTCTAATAGCATAGCAGGGGGGCAGCCTAATAGCATAGCAAGGGGTTATCCTAATAGCATAGCAGGGGGGCAGTCGAATAGCATAGCAAGGGGGCAGCCGAATAGCATAGCAAGGGGGCAGCCGAATAGCATAGCAAGGGGCAGCGAATAGCATAGCTGGGGGGGCAGCCTAATAGCATAGCAGGGGTGCAGCCGAATAGTATAGCAAGGGCAGCCTATTAGTATATCAAGGAGGGCAGCCTAATAGCATAAGCAGGGGGCAGCCTTAATAGCTGTAGCAGGGGGCCAGGCCTAATAGCATAGCAAGGGGGCAGCTTAATAGTATAGCAAGGGGGCAGACTAATAGCATTGCAGAGGGGCAGGTTAATAGCATAGCAGGGGGACAGCCTAATAATATAGCAAAGGTGCAGCCTAATAGTATAGCAAGGGGGCAGCTTAATAGCATAGCAAGGGGGCAGCCTAATAGCATAGCAGGGGGCAGCCTAATAATATAGCAAAGGTGCAGCCTAATAGTATAGCAAGGGGGCAGCCTAATAGCATAACAAGAGGCAGCCTAATAGCATAGCAGGGGGGCAGCCTAATAGCATAGCAGGGGGGCAGCCTATTAGCTAGCAAAGGGGGCAGTTAATTGCATAGCAGGGGGAGTCTAATAGCATAGCAAGGGGGCAGCTTAATAGCATAGCAAGGGGGCAGCCTAATAGCATAGCAAAGGGGCAGCCTACGAGCATTGCAAGGGGCAAGCTGTTAATGGCATAGCAAGGGGGCAGTCTAATGCTTAGCTCGAAGGGGCAGCCTAATTGCATAGATGGGGGCAGGCTTAATAGCATAGCAGGGGGGGATAGCCTATATAGGTTTTGCAGTGGGAATGGCTGCCTAATACCATAGCAGGGGGGCAGTCTAATAGTATTGCAAGGGGGCAGCCTAATAGCATAGCAAGGGGGCAGCCTAATAGTATGGCAGGGGGGCAAGCTAATAGCATAGCAGGCGGGCAGTCTAATAGCATAGCAAGGGGTCAGCCTAATAGTATAGCAAGGGGACAGCCTAATAGCATAGCAAGGGGGAAGCTTAATAGCATAGCAGGGGGGCAGCCTAATAGTATAGCAGGGGGCAGCCTAATAGTATAGCAGGCGGGCAGTCTAATAGCATAGCAAGGGGGCAGCCTAATAGCATAGCAGGGGCAGCCTAATAGTATTGCAGGGGGGCAGCCTAATAGGATAGCAGGGTTGGCCAGCACATAATTGGCATATAGCATGGCAGCCTAAAAGCATAGCGGGGGGGGCAGCCTAATAATAGGGGGGAAACCTAATAGCATAGCAAGCGGGCAGCCTAATAGAAAAGAAAGGCAGCAGACTAATAGCATAGCAGGGGGGACCAGCCTTAATTGCATAGCAAGGGGGCAGCATTAATAATATAGCCAAGGGGGCAGCCCTAATTGCATAGCAGGGGGGCAAGCCTATAATAGTAGGGGGGAAGCCTAATTAGCATAGTAGGGGGGGGCAGCCTATATAGTAGGGGGGGGGAAGCCTAATCAGTTTATAGCAAGGGGGCAGCCTATAGTCGGGGGAAGCCTAATAGTTAATAGCCATTCCGGGGGCAAGCCTATAGCATAACAGGGGGGCAGCCTAATAGACATAGCAAGGGGTGCAGCCTAATAACTATGGGGAAAGCCTAATAGCATAGCAAGGGGCAAACATAATAGTATAGCAAGGGGGCAGCTAAAAGATAGCAGGGGAGCAGCCTAATAGCATAGCTGGGGGGCAGCCTAATAGCATAGCAGGGGGGGGGCAGCTAATCAGCATAGCAGCGGGGGCAGCCTAATAAGCATAGGAAGTGGGCAGCCTCATAGCATAGAAAGGGGGGGCGCAGCCTTATAGACTTGCTGGGACGGCAGCCTAATAGCATAGCACGGGGCCGCCTTAATGAGCCTTACAGCATAGCAACGGGAGGCAAAACGTGGTATTATAGGTGTCATATATCTTCCCCTACTTGACGCGCCCTGTGAATGACATGACGTTTTGTATTGACACACCCTTTTTTTCATTATCTATGACACCTGTGATGTAACTTCCCCCATTAACCACCTTTGTGATGTAACCTCACCATATAACACCGTGATGTAACCTCCTCCATATAACACCTGTGATGTGACTCCCCCATATAACCCTGGTGATGTAACCTGCAATGTAACCTCCCATATAAAAACACCTGTGATGTAACCTCCCCATATAACACTGTGATGTAATCTCCCCATATAAAAAACACCTGAGATGTAACCTCCCCCCCATATAACACCTGTGTTGTACCTCCTCCATATAACAACTGTTGATTTGACCTCCCCCTTATAACACACTGTGAATTTAACCTGATGTAACATCCCCATTTACTCCTGTGATGTAACATCCCCCCATATAAACACCTGGATGTAAACCTCCCCCATATAACCACCTGTGAAGTAAATTCCCCATTTAACACCTGTGATGGAATCTCACCCATATATAACACCTATGATGTAACCTCCCCCATATAACACCTATGATGTAACCTCCCCCCCATAACACCTGTGATGTGACCCTCCCCCATATAAACAACTGTGATTGTGACCTCCCCCATTATAACCTGTGATGTAAACTACCCCATATAAACACCTGTGATGTAACTTCCACCCATAACACCTGTGATGTAACCTCCCCCCATATAACACCTATGATGTAACCTCCCCCCATAACACCTATGATGGTAACATCCCCATAACACCTGTGTGGTACATCCCCATAACACCATGTGATTAACCTCCCCCATATAAAACTGTTGATGTAACCTTGATGTAACCCTTCCCCATATAACACCTGTGATGTATCCTCCCCCATATAACACCTGTGAGTAACTCCCCCATATAAACACCGGTTGGAAGTAACTTCCCCCATATAACACCTGTGATGTAACCTCCCCCATATAACACCTGTGATGTGACCTCCCCCATATAACACCTGTGATGTGACCTCCCCCATATAACACCCGTGATGTGACCTCCCCCATATAACACCTGTGATGTAACTTCCCCATATAACACTGTGAATGTAAACTCCCCCATATACACCTGTGATGTAACCTCCCCATAAACACTATGATGGTAACAATCCTCCATTACACCTGTGATGTACCTCCCCAACTATAACACTGTGATGTGACCTCCCCATATAACACCTGTGTTGTAACAGCTCTAGCCTTGGAGCATTGAGCGGCAGCGATCACTCTGATCATGATAACCAAGGAAAGAGAAATCAAGACAAAAAAACCACACAGCAAACAATAAATAGTTCTTAGTCTCTTTTTTTATTGACATTTTTTTTCTCTTTTTTTAATTGGAATTTGTTTTTCTCTTTTTTTATTGGAATGGCAATAAGCATACATGTAATGAATATTACTGGACTTTACTAAATTACAGTGATCACAGTGACTCTCACTCAGGCAGAGCGAGGACCAAACAAAACCTGTGACACGTCCAGGCGGCCCGGATCCACCAAGTCTGAAATAAGAGCACGGACAAAAAGATCCAGAGGAAGGCGAAGAAACCCCCCGGGAATTTTATCACTTAGGGGGGAAAAAAATTCCTTCCTGACCCCACGAATGGCAATCGGATATCTCCCTGGATCAGGGTGTCCTGCTGCTTATTGCTGTATACACATAATTATACAAGAGTACAAACATATAGACAATCTAACACAAATCACACACGGCTCAAATTTTAATGTAGCGCAGATGCAGTGTCCTTCCCTGAGTGTCGACATTTTTATAACACATCCCAGTGTTCCCTGAGAGCAAATTCTCATAGGCAGTCGCAGCGCTCCTGAGAGGCCAACAGGTCATACAGCAGGACACAGCGCTCCTGAGAGCCAGGCATTCTTACGGAAGATTTAGTGCGCTCAATGCTCTTTAGAGCTTGACATTGTGAGCGTAGCGCGACAGGTGCGATTTAAGAGTCGACTTCTTTCAGCAGGTTTAGCACTCCAGACAAACCGTCATTCTCACAGCAGTCGCAGCGCTCCTGAGAGCCGTCATTCTCACAGCAGTCGCAGCGCTCCTGAGAGCCGTCATTCTCACAGCAGTCGCAGCCACATTCTCACCGAGCGCAAATGCTTTCCTGCGAGTCGACCATTCTCCCAGCGGATGTAGCGCTTCTTAGCCGCCATTCACGAAACAGACGCTGCGCACCAGAGAGCACATTATACAGCCACATTCAGGCTCTTGAGCGTCAGACACTTTTACAGCAGGATTCTGCGCATACTTAGAGCCCACCATCTGAGCCGCAATTCTCACCGCTCCAAACGAGTCTAAGGCCCACAAGTTCAAATCTCATTTTTACTTGTTGCGGTATACGTTGGGAGACCTTGGAAAAAATATCCCAACATATACTGTGGTGAGGCAGAGATAGAGCCTTAGGGTTGTGTAGGTCATATGTATATGCTTCATGTCATAAACAGAAAAGCATAGGAGACCACTGACAAAGACCAATAAAACCATGATGTGAATGGGGTCCTAAACACAGACACATCCACTCCGCACACCATCTAATGGACACAGCATACTCACCGATTCTGAAATCCAAAATGTGATGGTGCGGGAAAATCCGGCACAGAGGTGCAGTGCTGAAATGTATCCTTCCTGTGTGCGAGGCAGAGGCCGTCGTCTTCTGATTTCTATTCTTCCATGATCCACTTTGTGTAAATGAGGCAGAGCGGGCTCTGAGTTTCATCCCTCACAGCTTCATGATGTGGGGGTCCAGGGCTTCAGCAGGTAATTTGTCCTCTCAAGCTCTTCAGGCTCAATGAATACAAGATGGTTCGGGCTCGGATATTTATTACATCTGTAGAGGATTGTGACATTCACGAGGTGTCTGTGATGCCTGTGCACTATGATGCCATGTGCCCTGTGCTGTCATGTGTTCCGTGATGTCATGGTGTTCCGTGATGTCATGGTGTTCCGTGATGTCATGTGTTCCGTGATGTCATGATAAGTACAGGTGCAGTAGTGGTGCCTGGTATTACAGCTCCTTACAATTAAACTGCATTGCCACTACTAAAAGGACAGAGCTGTACCTTATAGAGAGCCGTTCTTTTACAGCGTTATGGGCCCTGGGCATACACACTGCCGGTGGGGGGGGGGGTTTTTTCCTGCCCAAAACAGGACATACACTTGGCCATGCCTTCTAGCCACCCCAAGCACACTCATATTATAACACTGATGTCTGGACCACGGCAGGCCTTCAGCCTACCAAGACTAAGGGTCCAATGTATGAACCTGTTTTGGTCTAAAAACCTCACTTTTTTTCACATAGGTTTATGGGGAAAAAAGTTGAGTTTTAGACCAAAACCCGTTTCTTACATGTGAGCTCAATTGGCAGTGCAGGGAGCCTTTGGCTCCCTTCTTAACCATGGTTTTTAACTGATTTGCAAAAGCCTAAAAAAAACATTAAAAACAGTTAAATAAGCAATGCCACCAAGTAAATCCAGGGTATATTTTTGCATTCTGGGACAAACATATTCACTGGGGCCCCCCATACTTGGGGGGGGGGGGGCCCCAGGGCACTGCCAGTGTGGCCCAATGGAAAAGATGGCCCTGACTGATAAATAACAAAGGGGGCGCTGCACCCACCAGAACAAAGAATACAAGGACTCTAGTGATGTTAAGTTGAAGGAAAGTACGTGGCAGGTAATTAATCAAGTTGCCACTCATTTTAATATATAATAATATAATAAATTAATCTTTATTTTATAGACGCCAACATATTCCGCAGCACTTTATAATAGAGAGGTAAATGTACAGGGGGGGGGACATTACACATTTAAAAAGTACTTTACAGATGAGACACGAGTGTGAGGGCCACTGCTCGTGAGAGCTTACAATCTACTAATGGGTGATGGTGATGAGACAAACGATGAGAAGTGGGCTAGGTTTACCAATGGTCGGCCATGTTTCATAAATAGGGGGTGGTTTACATGAAAAATGATGAACCTGCAACCAGATCTGTACATCTATATACAGATAAGTGGCCTGTGGTAGGTGGCCCTAGTTGTACGGGAGTGGGACAGAGGAGTGATAGCCGTTAGGGATCTTGGGTTGACCATGTACATCACATCGTGTCCTGAGTCGCCGAATTTACCCAAGTAATACAGATTGCTTGCGGTGTATAAGGCCATGTTCACATGCAACCTCCCAAAGTGTCCCTATTTTGGAGGGAATGTCCTATTTTTATCCTTGTCCCTCTGTCCCTTCTTGAACTCTATAAAATGTCCTCTTTTTCATTTAGGAAATAGATTTGCATCAATAAACTGACTATCTAGCTGTAAATCATATCTGATTACTTCTCGCTGTTATATTTACATAAACAAACTGCCTATTATTTGATCATTGGATTACAAAGCGATCCTGAAAATGTGTCCCTTTTTGGCTTTCTAAAAAGTGGCATGTATGTGTTTGGGAGTGGTTAAAGGTCGTGTCTTGGTGTAATTGCACATTATTGGGTCCTAGATGCTGGATTGTGGTTAGAGGCGTGGCCTGACGATGTCCTCTTTGTAATCTGTTAAAAGTTGTGTGGTAATGCACAGGCTTATTCAAGCGTAATTGCAGGCCGGATTTCGGCCCGCAGTTACGGCTTGAATAAGGGGCGGGATGGGGGCGGGGGGGCGGGGAGCTGCTCGCCGGCCCCATAGACAATGCTTAATTCCACGGCGGGGGTAAGCGCCGTAAATAATTCACGTGTCACTTTCCCCCCGCGCGGCGGATTTGCCGAGCGGGGAGGAGAGACGGAATCCATAGTTCTCTATGAGGACTGTGGATTACCGTAATGACTGGGACGGATTGGAGTCGTATTGCAGCGCAAATCCAGCGCACAGTACGGCTCCAAACTGCGCCCAAATAAGCTGTGTGAACGAGGCCTAAGGGTATGTTCACACGGTGTGTTGGGTCTTGTGAACCCATACGCTTTTAGATGCGGGCTTTGGATCCGTCTGTCGGACCCAAATGGAACCCAAACACGCATGTAAGAAACAGGTGATTTACATTGCTTTTAGTAGGAAACACGCATCTGCGTTCAGTCGAGTGATCAGCGAAGCGTCTCATTGCGTTTTTCGGATCCGTTCCAAGAATTGTCATGTCAATTCTTGGTCCGAAAGACGCAGCAGGAGCCCTATAATAAACTATAGGGTGCGATCCTGCTGCATCCAACACGTATCCATACACACAGCTGCAAAGTTGGTACGTGTTGGATCTGTTTGGTTCCGATTGCCAATGCGTTTTTGGACGCGATTTTCGGATCCAACACGGATCCAAAAGTGCCGTATGAACATGCCCTAATCTACCAGACCAGTAATCAGCAGCCTCATGCAGGGCCGTATTTGCCATTTTTTTTTTTTTTCTTACTTTTTTTTTTTTCCATCTGACCCGGAGCGGGGGGTGTTGAGGTCAGCGGCTCCGGTGTCTGCTCTTACATTGGTGGCAGCGGCTACTGAGAGAGGAGCGGAGCAGCGTAGCTCCGCCCTCTCTCTCTGCCCAGCACAGCGCAGCTACAGGAAGCTGAGCGCAGCAGCAGCCGGGATGCTCCGCCCACTCTCCTCCCCGGCCCACGACGGCAGGAAGAGAGGAAGACATCAGGACACAGGTAAGGGGGGGGGGTTAAATACATTGTGCTGGGGGGGTAATACATTGTCTGGGGGGGTTTTAAAAGCATT
>JAODAL010023463.1:0-62640 GCA_025379985.1 Phyllomedusa bahiana
AGGATGTACCAGATGTCCTATTTTGGGGAAAGGGGTTAAATAGTTATGCCATGCCCAATTTGTTTTTTTTCCCTTATAGCACTGATAGGAATACAACATATCTGAAACATATCGCAAACGCGTTGATGTATGTTTAGGGATACACAGATAAAAATTTTCCATTTAAAACTTTTTTGTAGTTTATTAGGGAAGAAAATGATTCAATATTTTTTATCTTTTTAAAGACAAGTGATCCCTACCTTTTAAAATTTTTTTAATTATGAGTAATATACAGATTTGTAAATATATATTATTATATATAAAAATAATTTAAAATATATAATATTTTTTATATATATATTTTATATAATATAAAATTTAATAAATAATATAATATATTAATAAAATATATAAATAATTTGAAAGGGGTCAGAGGGAGTCATAAAAGGGATATTATCCCCCGAGATGGCTGGCTCGGTGTTTTAAAAAAAACCCGTAACGTGATGCCGAAAAAATATGGGTTAGCATTTTTTTCTTTGCACCGGGTCGGGTTTTTTTAGGGGAGCGGCCCAAGGGGTCTGGGGGGGACGGCCGCCCAATCCCCCCACCCCGGTCTTAAAGCCAGATAAAGGTTAAAGAGGTGTGTTCTGGACCTGAAAAAAAAATCGGGTGGCTGCCGAACTGTGAGGAATGGATGTGTGACCTGGGGACCTGGCTCAAGTCGGGAACTTGTTTTATGTTTCTGATCTGCCTGCCTGACAAAGGACTTGTTATTTTGCCATGGGATTTGTTTGCTGAAGAAAAGCTGTCTTTTGTTGTTGAAGTTTTTGAAATTCCTTTTAAACTTTATTTATATGAACGGCTACCTCTCACGTGCCTGCCTTTGTGCTGACCCCACTACAAAATAATATACCGTAATTCTCGAGTTAAACCGGTTTTTCAGCACAAAAAATGTGTTGAAAAATCTCCCCTCGGGTTATACTCGAGTCACGTCGGCGTGGGCGCGCGATGGCCCCCTGCGCCAACAGGACGCTTCAGTTATATGCAGCTCCTCAGGGAGCGCACATAACTGAACGCCGAGTACCGCCGACAGTGTCCAGGCGCTGCAGTGGCCCGGGCGCTGTCGGCTATCTCTTCACTTGTATGCGACTCCTCCGGAGCGCATACAAGTGAATAGATACCACTGCGAAGCAGAGAGCGAGCGCTCCGTGCTCCGCAGTGGACTCCGGGCGTCTGCGGCCATCCGGAGATTCCGGCACAGGCAGCGTGTGGCATCACGCTGCGTGCGCGGCCTGATGACATCACGCGCCTGTGCGGAAGATGCTGGAGAGCGCCCGGGAGGCCGGACAGAGGAGGCGGAGCGGCGAGGGAGACGGAGCAGCGGGGAGCCAGGTAAGTGGGGTTTTTTTGTTTTAAAATGCTGCCTATCCCTGCCTATAGCCTGCCTAGCGGGGCCTATACCTGGCTATAATGACCTATACCTGCCTATAACCTACCTAGGGGGACTATGCCTGCCTTAAAACCCTACCTAGGGGACTATACCTGCCTATGTCCTACCTAGGGGGACTATGCCTGCCTATAACCTACCTAGGGGACTATACCTGCCTAAAACCTACCGAGGGGGACTATGCCTGCCTATAACGACCTATACCTGCCTTTAACCTGCCTATGGGGACCTATACCTGCCTATAACTTGCCTAGTTGGACCTATACCTGCCTATAACTTGCGTATGGGGGCAATTGCCTGCCTATGGGGACATATTGCTTCCTATACCTGCCTATAACGACCTATACTTGCCTATAACCTGCCTATGGGGGACATTAAACTGCCTATACCAGCCTATATCTCCCTAGGGGAGACTTTAAACTGCCTATCCCTGCCTATGTAATTTATTGGATCTATTTTTATTTTTAAAATTCACCAGTAGCCGCTGCATTTTCCACCCTAGGCTTATACTCGAGTCAATAAGCTTTCCCGATTTCCTAGGCTTATACTCGGGTCGGCTTATACTCGAGTATATACGGTATATATATACAAACAAAGCTTAAAGTGTTTAGAGAATATTGAATGCTAGACTTTCTTTTATTATTTCATTGTCATGCCTCTCGAGCATCTGATTGATTTGGCACTAGAGGGCTGACGTTTTTTGAGCATTTTTCTCACTACAATGATTAGCTTTCAACATGGAGGGAAAGGTTAATGAAGAATATTTTTAAATACACTGTTGTTTTTGTGTAACTTCCTTGAGGAGATAAGAGAGATTTTATCTCTTCTGAGTGCACATGTTTCTCTCGGTTACCAACCATCTCTCTCCTCTCTCTGATCTTATTGCTGGAAGCTATAGTTATTTTTGTTTAAGATAAGGACACTTTTTTTACTCCTACTTAGAACTCTGTGGTTTGTGTTTCTACGATTTTTAATCACCTGTAGTATTCCGCTGTATTAGGCTCAGCAAGGAATAGCAGAGCTGATATGTCAATCACTGCTATAGAAACACCTTCAGCCTAACCAGGAAGTGTGAGTCTGAAGTTGGTTGTGGCTCTGTAAAACAGCATGGCGATATAAATTAGTCAACTGGTACATTATAAGAAAGTACAATAATAACATCACATTTCTATAACACTTAATATATATGATTAAAAAAATAATAAATGACACAAAGATATACACATTCAAATATCTTGTGCCCTCAAGAAACATACAATATATATGTAACCTTTTCACTCCTTACTGAAAGTTTACATGCATATATGTTATGAAGAGGATCCACTTTGTGCAAACTGTTATACAGATACATCAAGGTGATCAAACAGAAGCTTTGCCAGCATAATCACTTAAGGAGCTGGGTTGTTACTGACAGCTGGCTCTTGCTGAAACAGCTGAATTGGTTCTATGACTGGCAACCTGGCACATTATGAAGACCTTATTTCACAAAATGGTTCTTAGACCCATAGTTCTCAAAGATTTCCAGCGTACATTTATTGCCATCATACTGCCATCATATTTACAGGATTGTTATTAACATCCGATAGATTTGGGTCCACTATACATCTTCTTTATTATTGCACATCCAGGAACATGACAAAGTGGGAACGTCCCATTTTTCACGCAAATGTGTTTTCCAGGGCCTTATTCTCAGGTTCTTATGCTCTCATGATTCTACAACCTGGCTAAATCCTTAAAATAACAGCGTCAGTAAAGGGGAAAAACATACAGTATTACAGTAATTTACTGGGGGGAAAAAACCCAATTTAAATTTTTGAACACACTTAAATAAAAAGATAAAATTATTATGAAAAAGGACTTATATCATTCCTGTCATTCACTCCTAAAGGACCTAAGGCATCCGATTTCAAAATCGAACTGGATTCTTTTTGTAACAGCAACGTATGTCTATCTCCTCTAGTTCTTGGGCCACTATTTACAAAAATTTAAAAAACCCATCCCCTTTAAATAGTCCATAACTTTCATACATATGCTGAATTAATCAACGAGCGCCAACACCTGTTTCTAGGGAATGCATATGTTCTCTAAAATCTGACATACAATGGGCATATTGTTTTTACAATATAGAAAAAAAAAAAAAAAGTAACTAAGATGAGATACTAAATTAAGTCTTACTATTAAAAAAGTTTTCAATCACGAAATTGCAACTACTTAAATGGATTGTCTTATCACAGATTATATGACTACAGTATTTACACTGCCCACATCTAAAATTACCTAATATTATATTAGATCCTAACTAACAAGAGACTTTTCCCATTTTTTCCATAAAGCGTTCTTTTTACTAAAGCATCTGTCAAATTGCCACATCGTCTAAATGCGAACAAAGGTCTTTCTAAAGCATTCTCAATAAAAAGGCTTTTTTCAAATATACACTACAAGAAAAAGGCAACTGTTTTTGTACTTTTTCTTTCAGGCTCCTACCACTACAGTTTTGAGACTGCCATATTTAAAAAATAAAATCGGGCTATGCATAATAATTTGACTTGAAAAATATTTGCATATGCAGATTCTTGTCATCTTTTTCTTGTTGTATACTACAAATTACCTGTTCTCACATTTTCTAATTGCTCATTATGTTATTAGGTTGATTCTTAATTGAAAGATCACTGGTTCGAATTAAAAAGCAACCATGAGGATTTCCCAATAAAATAGAAACAGTATCAACAAGCTCATCAATAGTGGTTTCAGTCAAGAAAATTGCCAAACTGCATCATGTGATGTGATGCCAGGATAGTTGGAAGAATGCAAAATTAAGTCCATCCATCCATTCCGGAGCCAAGAGGTGGATGTCCAGGCAAAATATAGGAGTCAACAATAAGCTCATTGCAAGGTCTATATTGGCATTACAAACACGGCAGTGGAGGTGGCTCGTAAGCTTCACCATAATGAGATAACAGACATCCATGCAAAGCACCATGCGATGTACATTACACAGTGGTGGCCCGAAAAAAGGTGAAGAAGCCTCAACTTAAAATCATTAAAAGCGGGGGAAAAAGTGGACAGTAGACGATTGGAAATGGGTGATTCGAGTGAGACAAAAGTCAATACCCTGGCCTCTGATGGGTGCAAATGGGTCTGGTAGATTCAATGGAAAAGGGGGCTAATGGATCAAGAAATTGAAGGAACTGTCCAGTTCGGTGGAGGAAACCTGATGATATGGGATTGTCTCACAGCTAAAAATCATTAAACTATGAGATGTTTGTCTATAAAATGATGTTACTCTCACATTCAAAGCTGCAGTGGATGGTGAGATATGGACCCCTAAAAGTCAAAATTTAAAAGCCTTTTTTAAACCCCTTTTTTGCTTGTCGGGTGTATGCCCAATTTTTATTTATTTTTGCCCTAATCATTTATTCTTTCCATCTAAGATGTGAAAACTGTCCATATGGTAATGATCTCTTCAAATGTTAATATGATAATAATGTATTAGACGCAGTAGATTTTCTGAAGCCCTTAGTACAGAGCTTCTTCTGCATTGTCCTGCATTGGTGCCCCCAAGGGACAAATTTTTTCAGCATTTGCATGAATGTTATGGTGACAATTTTAAACCCCCTTAAAGCCCTTGGGCGTTTTCCATACGTCCGGGGTCTTTTGGGGGGGTTAACGCACCGGACGTATGGATCCCCCCTTGAGGATGCGCAAACTCTAAAGCAGGTTGCGCGATGGCGCGGGGTTTCAGTGTTTTATTACAGCTGACACCCCCGCAGCGTCGGCCCCGCCCCGGATCGCTCCGGGGGGGGGGGCCGGGGTTAAACCCCCTTTAAATTTTATCCGAGGGCGGGGTCGCAAAAAACTAAGGGAAAAGCAGGAGGGAATTGTCCTCCTGCTTTCTCTGTGGGCCCGGCAGCAGCGAAACGGTTTGGGGCCGTTCCGTCCCAGCCCCTGGCCCCTTGAAAAGGACGGGCACGGAAGGAAGGAATCCCTTTCCGGGTTTTCTGTGATGTCCCCATGCCCGGCCGTCCCCTGGGGGGAGGGGCCCGGCATTTTGGACTGCAGTTGCCCATAGGAAAAACCTTAGAAACCCCAAGCTATGCACTGTTTCCCTATTAAAAGGGAGAGATCTAAGGTTTCTCTCATTAAAATCCCCCTAGGGGGAAAAAGTAAAATAAAAATGGGGGAAAAAAGTGAAAAAAGTAAAAAAGTGGATTAAACAAGAAAAAAACAGAGGGGGAAAAAAAAAATAAAAAATTGAACCCCCCCCCCTTTTCCCCCTTTAAAAAACGCCAATCCCCCCAAAAAGTTTTCAAAAATAAAAAAAAATTTACCCATTTTTGGTATGGGCCGCGTGGGGAACGCCCTCCCCCTTTTAAATATGTCATTTTAAAATTTACCCGTACGGGGGAACGCCTTTTAAAAAAAAAAAAAAAAAAAAAATCACAGTTTTTAAGATTATTTTCATCCCCCCGCACAAAAAATTTGGAATAAAAAGAGATAAAAAAACTCCTAGAAACCCCAAAAAGGGTTGTCCCCAATTTAAAAACTTTCGTTCATACCCCAAAAAAAAAAATTTTTCCTTATACAGTTTTGTATAAAAAAAATTTTTAAAAAAGGGTATAGCTCTCAGAAGATAGCGATGCATAAAAAATTTTTTTTACACACAAAAAAACACTTTTTTCTTTTTTTTTTAAAGTCCCCTTTCCCCCAAATTAAAAAAAATTTTTTAAAAGGGGGATCGCCCTAATCATAGCACCCAAATAGAAAGCTAACTTAAACAAGGATACTGCACGGTTTTGGGCCCCGTTAAAAATAAAAATAAAAAACACACTAGGATTGCAGTATTTTCTTTCCCCCCTGGCCTCCAAAAAAATTTGGGTTTAAAAGTGATCAAAATTTCCCTTTTCCCCCCCAAAAAAGATACTAATAAAAGGGAAACCAAAAACATCCCCCCAAAAAAAACAAGTCCTTTCACAGCTTCAAGCACAGAAAAAATTTTAAAAATTATGGCTTTCGACTATGGCGATGCAAAAACGTTTTTTTCCCGGTTGAAAAAAAAGTGTTTTTTTGTTTTAAAAGCAGTTTAAAAAATAAAAAAATATACAAATTGGGTATCGGGGTAATCGTATTTGACCCCGCTGAGTAAAGCATATTTTTATATTACCGTTTCGTGACCCCTTAAAAAAAAATAAAAAAAAAAAAACACTCCAAGTTTGCGTATTTTGTTCAAAAAAATCTCAGAAAAAACCTTTAAAAAAAAAGTGGGAACCCCCGCATATAAGCACCCATAAAAGGGGGTTAAAAAAATGGGGGGGGGGGGTTAAAAAAAATTTAACTCATCCGCAAAAAAAAAAAAAAGCCCAAAACAAAAGGGTTGCACAAAGCAAAAAAAAAAAGAAGGCTGTCAGAAAGGAAAACATAAAAACGCCCAATTTTTTTTTAGACGTATTTTTTTTGTGTAAAAGTAAATAAAACCCGGGGGAAAAAATATATAAAAATCTATTTCATTGTAATTGGGACCGACCCCCCCATAGTAAAGTTTATCACTTTATTTAACTGCACGGCGAAATGCTTTAAAAATTTAAACTCAAAAAAAAAATGACCCAACTGATTTTTCCCCCCCTTTTCATTTGGGCCAAAAGCCTTTAAAAAAAAAAAAATATGGCCCCCCTGGGAAACCCCAAAAAAGCACAGTTACCCCCTAGGGGGGATCCTGGAAAGGGTTTTTGAAACCCAAAAAAGGGGCGAAATTTTTGGAAGGGTTTTTGCCTGGGTTTTGTACTTTGGTGGGTTTTGCAAATGCGACATGGCCCCCCAAAATTTTGCGTTCCCCAAAAGGGCCAAAAAAGCGCTCCCCCCCCTCTACGCCCTGCCTTTCGCCCAAACCCGCTTTTCACCCAAAGTAGGGTATTGGCCGAAATTGGAAAAAAATTGCTTAACAAAAGTTTTGGGGTTTTTTTTCCCGGATTCCTTGTTTTTTTTGAAACATTTTTAAGCTAAAAATTTCAGGGTTATTGAAAAAAAAAAATTTTAAATTTTCACAGCCTTATGCTTTAAAAAAAAAATTTGTGAAAACACCTGTGGGGTATATATATCCCAAAGCACCCCCTGGAATTTTTCATTAAGGGGTGTAGTTTCCAAAATGCGGGCTTTTTAGGGGTTTTTTAAGTTTTTTGCCCCTTTGGGTGTCCCCCAAAAAACCCGAAAAGGCGCCAAAATAAAAACGTATTGAAAAAGGGACCCCCGGGTATAGTAGTGCTCCTCCTATTCTGGGGCTTATGGGTGAGCCAAATAATGCACTAGGGGCCACATATGGATATCTCTAAAAATGGCAGACCTGGGAAATGATATTACGTTGCATTTACCTAGTCACATTTACCGTATTCCAGTGAATAATGGATAAATATTGAAAATCTGCAAAAAAAAGTGAAATTTTGAAATTTCACCTCCACTTTGCTTTAATTTCTGTGAAATATCTGAAGGGTTATCAAACTTCCTAAATAGTGTTGTAAATACGTTAAGGGGTCTAGTTTCTCAGATGGCATCACTTATGGGGGTATCTAACATGCAGGCCCCTCAAAGCCACGTCAGAACTGGAGTGGTCCCTAAAAAAATGTATATTGCAAATTTTCTTGAAAATGTGAGAAATTACTACTAAATTTCTAAGCCCTCTAATGTCGTAAAAAAAAAAAAGACATTTAAAAAATGATGCCAACCTATAGTGGACATATGGTAGATGCTAGTTATAAACTATTTTGTGGTGAATAATTAAACTTCTTGCACGCAGAAAAATTTTTCAGCTTCAAAAATCGCAAATTTTTCCAAATTTTCATGAAATTTGATATTTTTCACAAACAAACAAGGATTGTATGGATAAAAATTTCTTACTAACTTAAAGCACAATGTGTCACGAGAAAACAATCTCTGAATCACATGAATAGGTAAAAGTGTCAAAAAGTTATTCTCACATAAATTGACACATGTCAGATTTCAAAAATAGGGCTGTGTCAGGAAGGTCAAAACAGGCTGGGTCCTTAAGGGGTTAAGGAGATGTGTTTTGTCATTTCATTATGTGTACTGAGCCTGAGAATACGAGGAGATAGACATAATTGCTGTTTTAAAAGAATCCAGTTTGATTTTGAAAAATCAGATGTCTTAGGTCCTTTAGGACTGAATAACAGGAATGATTTAAGTCCTTTTTATAATATTTGTACGTTACACCATAAATGTTTTTTTTTATTTGTGTGTTAACATTTGTAATCGGGTTGTACCCCCTTCTCGTGAATTACATACAGCTATATAGTTTGTCACATTGCTGAAGCTGTTACTTTAAGAATTTAGCCACGTTGCAGAATCATGTGCTCATAAGAAGGTGGAAGAACCTGAGAATGAGGCCTTGACGAAGTACAGTTCAGTGTGAAATGGCCGTCGGACCAGTACATATATTGTACTCTGAGTGCCACAGCTTATCTTCTGTGTAACATGACTCTTTCTAGCCAAATCTGCAGTGAAGTGAGAGGTGGTTGCTTATGTGCTGCTTCCTCTGTTCACGTGTATGGGATTTCCAAGAGAGACAAACATACTTGGCTCTACTTTAAACTCCCATAGAATGGAGCAAGTCACACATCCACAGTCATGTTTCCAGTTGGGACCAAGAACAAGGATATGATCTAAGGGGACCACTGTTTTTAAGATAGGTGTGGGTCCCAGAGGTGGGACCCACATCTCATAGACATTTATGGTCTGAGATTGGAGGGATTCACACCTTTGGCATTAAGGGCCACATGTATGAAAACTGTCTAGGTCTAAAATTCACTTTGTTGGCCATAGCAACCAATCAGAGCTGCTCTTTTATTTTTCCAGATCACTATATGAAATGAAAAGGGATTGGTTGCAGCAAAGTATTATTGGTATGGGCAACAAGGTGAGTTTTAGACCTAGACAGTTTTCATACATGTGGCCCTATTTCTCTTAGTTTTGCACTCAAATATAGACCATACAAAGAGATTGTGAGAGAAAAATAGAAATATGAGTATAGTAAAGGCACAAAAAGACTTTCTTTGATAGGTCATGGCAATTGTTTCTCTCAGCACCTGATATTCTAGAAGAATGTAAATGACAATTTATTGGTGATGTGATATGGAACTCAAATCATTAGAAAGCTAAGAACAGAGAGGTTTCAGATCTGCTAATTTTTATCTAAGAAATAAAACTTGCTTAAAGGATGTTTTTCTAAATAGTTACTTCTTAAGCTTCCTGAACTGTGAGTTTCCTAATAAAAAAGAATGATTGACTAATGTATCATTTAGTCAATTGAAGCAACTGCATTTTTAATACTGAATTCTGAACACGGTGAAGTTCTCAAGAAACATTTTTTAGCTAAAGGCTACTCTAAAGTTATAATGAAAACTTACTATATTTGTGTTCCAAAAAAATGGACCAGAATAAAAGCTGGCATCCAAAGCTGGAGACAGGTAAAGACTTTGAAATTACAACTATACTTGTCTTTATAGTATAAAGTTAATATATCCTCATACACAAATATTTGATGGGTAATTGGTTTATGCAGCTTTATGTTTAATTGTCTTGTTATGATATAAGATGGTTATATAATTTTTTTTTTTTTTTAAACCATAATTTTTATTGAGATTATAACGTTTAAAAAAAAGAAATTTCCAACGCGGGGGGAAAAAGAACAGAAAAAAAATAAAAAAACAATTGCCATGAAATACATCAGATAAAAAATTGACATTTTGTATTCAAGTAGAGATATAGGAAAAATGGGTCTGGGGAAACGAATTTTCAGCAAACAAAACTTTCCCAAAAGAGCAAAAACAAAAGCTCATAAAAGAATAGAAAATTATCAAAAAAGTTCCCAATCCAAAGTACTTGGATAGTCCAAAAATGTCCATTTTTTTTTAATTCCGTACCGGGTGTGGGGGGAATCCCCAAGCAAGTTTCCATTTAAATGGAAATTGACTCTATTGATAACTTTGCAGTGCTAAAAAATCTCTGCCGATTTCCAGTGAGTCTATGGTCAGTCTGGTGATGAGCAAAAGATGGTAAAGGACAGTTTGGAAAGACAAATGGTAATATTAAGGTCAAGTCGAGTATAGCCGTTGTGGAAGAAAAAAAATTTTAAAATTTGGGAAAAAATTTCTTTACCCCTTGACTCCACCGAGACACAATTTTTTCAAACAGGACATGACACCAATATGCATGGGGTTCCTAACTCCCCACAAGCCCCCGCAAAGATTGGAATAACCGGGGGGAAATAGGGAAAACGTTTTTGGTGTAAGGTACCACCTAAGGTGATTTTCTTCATTTTTTTCCAAGGGGTTTTAACACCTTGAGAAATTGCAGAGGTCGCAGTGAACATCCAACCCCAATTTGAAATTTTAATTTATTTCCTTTTCCCATTTAAGAAAATAGATGGGGGATGTTTGAAATGTAATGATAAAAATTTGGTTATAGGAATTGGATAACCCCTTCTATATCTAGTAACAGTTTTCAAAAAACGGCTTTATGGACCCCAATCCCAACCTCCCAAAGTGTTGCATATCATTCAAAATATGCCAACTTGAAGATATTTGTAAAATTATTTTGGGGCAATTTTGGGAAATTCTGAGTTAAAGTCAGAAAAAGGTTTTTAAAGTTGCTCATCAAAATAAAGAAGGTCAATGTTTGAACCCCCCTTAGGTACCCCAATCATAAAGGGAGACATGAGGGATACAAAAACTGAAAAATTAAAACGGACACAACTGTTTGAAATAGGTATTAGTATTCTTAAACAACATTTTGTTCCAAATTAAATAATGTTAAAGAAGGGGTGGGGTCACTATTGGGGATAGAAATCCCAAAAAGAAAGGCCAAAAAGGAGATTCGAATGTGTGGGGAGGGTGGCATTTTCAAGCGGGACCTGTGTATCTTGGATTTTTCCAAGAAAGGAGTGGACCCAAAATAGATGTGTTTTTAAAAAATGAAGGGTTTGGGGCACAGACTACCCCCTTCTTGGCGAAATAAAATATGTTATTACATCTAGGCCTCTTTCCCCCCCAAAAAAAATTTTAGAAATAAGGTTGTATTTTGGTTATAAGCGAGGGGGAAAAAACAAAAGGGCAGAATTCATCATACAATATTTAGGTAAAAGCATCATTTTAACAAAATTAATCCTTGCGATCCAGGATAAGGGAAAAGTTTTCTATAAAATTTCTGGGGACTAAAGTGTCATATACAAAGTCCAAGTTACGTAATAGTTTTTTGTAATGAATAAAATATTTTATACCAAGATAGGAAATAAAAGTGCCCGGAAAAATAAATGAAAGCGGGAAAGGTTGCTAGACCTAAAGGTTGCACATGCAGGGATCGGATAGATTTAGTTAAGTTTAGTTTTTAGTATGCACTTTTACTATAAGCTTCTAAAATTTGTGTAATGGGGAATTGGGAAGCAGGGTCTGAACAAATAAAAATGTCGTCCGCATACAGCTGATTTTTTTTCGACCTGGGCAAAATCCCTGGAAAAAGGTTACAATTCTGAAAATTTTCTGCGAGGTCTATACAAGGGTGAAGAAAAGGGGGGGGAAAGGGGAACCTTTGGGGTACCTTTAGTAGGGAAAAGGCTGGAAAGAAAACCCTGAAGACAAATGTGGGGAAAGGGGATTTTATACAGACCCGTAATTGCATTAAATCGCACCAGAAAGCCAAATTTTTTCAATACCTTTTTAAATTATAACCCAATTTAAAATTTTGTAAAAGGCTTTCTCTGCATTATGGTATAAGGGCCAAAGGGGGTTTTATTAAAATTTAAATAAAAATAAAAGACTTTAATTTTACAACACCATTTCTGGTTTGCCGACCTTTCACAAACCCTACTTGACCCAATTTAATCAACGATGGGAGGAATGTCATTTAACCCGGGGGCATAAGTTTAGAATAACAATTCAACAAAGTAGGGGTTGTAGTTAGTGACAAAAACTAAAGGGTTTTACCCAGTTTTGGGATAGTGGTCACCGTTGCATGAAGATTTCGAGGGGGGAGTCCTTTATCAATTATTGTTTGGGAAAAGGAAACCAAGGGGGAAGAAGAAGGGATTTAAAAATTTGTAGTACTCATTTGAAAGACCTATGGTCGGGGGGCTTTGTTAAGTTTGGGTATTAATATTTTTTTAATTCCTCTAGTAATTTGGGAATTCGTGCATCCAGGGCCCTTTTTAGTTAAAGCCCAAAAGCCAGCTTATTTAGAAAATTGTTAATTTGATCTTGCTAAGGGAAGGAGGGTTAGGGTCGTCCCCTTAAATTTTAAAGGGAATGGTAATAACCGCAAAAGGGAAATTTAGATAAGTTGGGGGTTCCTATTTTGCCCTTATTGGGGTGGAAATATAAGGTATTTTTGCGGGCTTGAAGGGGCTTAATTTTGCGCACCAACAATTTAGAAGGTCTATCTCCTTGGATAAAAAAATTTCAATTTTGTTTCGCCAATTGTGATTCATGTTCTTTTAAAAAAAAGGCTCCATAAAATTTTCTTTGGTTAAAAGTTCTTTTTTTTAAAATTTTTAGGGTTGGGTGTTTTAAACTTTTTTAATTTCTTAATGTTGTCCAAGTCTTTTAACCTCTGATTTTATGGCGTTTTTTTCTTTAGATGCTAACTTCATGCAATACCTCTAATTATCCTTTTGGGCCCCATAAAGATTCTATGGAAGGAGAGAAGGGGAATTAATTTGAAATATTTCCTGAAAAGGCTCCCCATCTTCCCAAGTATTTGTGGCGATTTTAAAATAAATGATTTAATCTCCAAGGAACATTTTGGGAAAGTTCTATATGGTTGATAAGGAGAGAATTATAGGGCGTGGGCGGGCCAAGTGATAAAGGCCCATTTCAGTTTTTTTGCACATTAAAAAGGCTTTCGTCTAAGAGAAAAAAATCAATCCGCGAATGGGAATTTTTGGAGGCGGAATAAAATGTATGTCTATTCATTGGGTGTTTGGGATTCCAAGGGTCCGAGATTTTTTCTTTTGTATAAAATTTAAATTCAGGGGGTAACTTGCGCACCCCTAGATCTGTCAAGAAACCTTCCATAATAGATTAAAATCTCCACAAAAAGATTGCCCTAGCCTTGGATATTTTGGACTTGACAAATGATAACTGCCCAGTATTCGGGGCGTAAAAGGGAAAAGGTTGTGTAAGGTATCAAATTTATTCACACTGCAGGTGATATATTATTTTTTTGGGTCAATAAAATTGAATTAATAAAAGTGAAAGCTACAGAGCCTTAATAAAAAAGAGCGATACCACTTTTTTAACCTGTGAAGAGTAAAATAAGAGTAGGAAATTTTTTTTCTTTTAATCTCCCCAATACTGAGCGTTTTTAAAAGGGTCTCTTGAACGCAAAAAATTTTCTGCTTTTGATTTCAAAACATCTCTCCCGAAAAGTGAGCGTTTGTCGGGGAATTAAGGCCGTTACAAATTTAAAGGATAATTTTAAAACCCCTTGAACAGGAAGAGGACTAGCAACACGGAACAAAAATGTACGTCCCCAAAAAAGATGTTAAAAACAGGCTACAATAAAAATATGGGTTTTTGGCCCCAAAAAATAACAGTAAACCCAATAAAAAGGCAAAGACCCTTTCAAACTAAATATAAGTATTGGGGAAAGTTCAGTGCAGGACTTACAGAATGTGAGCAAAGCCCCCTTCAAGAATAACTAAGGGGGGCAACAATGAAAGGAGCATATCAAAGGGAAAAAGTATTTTGGGGGCAAACACCGATTTTAGGGTAAAAAATTGGTCTTTTTCTAGAATTTGGGTTTCTCTGACCAGTGGGAGTGATCGTTCCGGTCTATCCTTTTTCTTTCGTGGGGGAATTTGTTTGGGTGACCCAGGTTCCTGAATTTAATAAATATTTTAGCTAGCAGGGAGAAGCCGACATTTTATAATTTTCCCCGGGACAATAAGTTTTCATGGGAACCCCCCTGATATGCAATTCATTCTCCCTGAGATTGGAAACGGTGCAAATTTTTTCCTCTTTAGCATTGTCCCCGCAGAGAGGTCGGGTGATTGAGATGTCCCAAAACCCCTCTGGAAGGCAGAACTTTCCTGATGGGTTTAAGGAAATTTTCTTTAGTGCGAAGAAAAGGATTTTTGCAATGACATCCTAGGTAAAGGGGGGAAATGTGTTTTGGTTTAGGTAGGGGATGAATGCGGTCTACTGTTAATCTAGAGTGAAGCTTCAGGAAGAACAAAAGCCATTAGTTTATTAAGAATTGTGGGGAGAGTCTGTTGGGACTGATCCGGGGAATACCCCTTACTTATATTTTTCTTCTGGAGAGATCTTTAAGATCTAGAACTTTGTAGGATAATTTTTTCACTTCCCCTTCAAGGGGGTTGCATCGATCATAAATTGTTGATTTAGCAAATTTTCCCCATCTTATCCAACGAGTTCCATTTGGAGTAAGGCTTTGGGTGTCAGAGCGAAATTCACCCATTATCGTTTTAAAATCAGATTGTGCGACTCCCTAATGGGGAATAGACGTTCGGGACCTTTTTGTAACATAGCTTGTTTCCATTGGTCCTGATGGTCGAGATTACAAACCGGGCGTGAAATTGAAGGGGGGGGATAATGGAGGGTTTGGGTATGTTTATTCCCATCCCGGGGAAATTTGGAAGATGGATTTTGAAAAAACTCTAAGTTTAGTAGGTTTGTGTCTTTGTGATCTTTTAGTGTACCCCCCATGTCCCCGTATAGGGGTTCCAAAACCCCTCCCAAACTCCTTACTCCAAAGCACCTTATCAGTCCAGCGGGGAAAGCTCATAGCTGGGGGAAAAACTGTTATGCGTTAGCTGAAAAGTCGACATCAGCTTAGAAATCCTAGACCTGTAGTGAAGTTGTTTAGAAATGGCAGTGGAAGAGTAAATAATCAGCAAGAATGTGGTTTCCATGGCAATGGTGTGAGAGGGGGACAGTTTTTAGCCATTCCGCAGATTACAACCCCCAACCCCGGGTATGAGAAATAACTGCGCAGAGAAGTAAGTGACCCAAAATAACACCCACAGCCCTGTTTTCTCTTTGCCCAAATAAAAAAGGGCTCTGGGGAGTGAGGGGGAAATGCCTGGGGGCTGTAGCGGGCCCTTGATGTGGGGGAGAGGGCCCCAAAAATGTCTGTCTCCTCTCTTTACCTTATTGGCTGAGAAGAGGAGATGAGAGTCCCCTCAGGGGGGGAAAATGAGAGTCCAAGAGGCTCGACCAGGAGCTGTGCGGCTCTGACCAGGAGTGAAGCAGCTGCTGTGTAGTGAGGCAGGACTCAGCTCTGCTGAATGCCAGTCAGATTCAGGCCTACTGCTTGTACCTTCTGCCAGTCAGTACAGGAGTGACTGGGAACGCCGTCCTGTTGAATCGTCGGCCGGAACCAGAGCCCTGAGCAGAGCAGGTCAGAGAGTGAAGGTTTATGCAGGTAGATGACCCAGAATCACGGTGAATGCAGGTTTAGTAGAGCTGGTTTAAGCTAGTTTCCTCAGAGCTCAAAGATTATGTGACCAGCTCCATGCTGTGCCAGGCCACACCCCCTGGTTAGATCATTTTTACAGAACAAGTACTTTTACCATTAATGACATACTAGTACCTATTTTCTCCTTGATTTTAAGTACTTCCATTAGGGACATCCTACCTCCTTTTTTAACATTTTAATTAGTTTGTTTCTTTGCAGTGTTTGATCTTGTCTATATACATATCCTGTAATTCGTCAGATGTTGCAGAAAAGGTTGGCCCTTAATAATTAAAGGTTGTTAGTTACAGCCGACACTTGCCTTCAGTGGCCAATGCCACGGATATAATGGTGCTTGAAGGTGTGAACCCTTCAGAATTTTCTATATTTCAACATAAATTTTTACCTAAAACTCCATCAGTTTTTTATCCTAGTCTCAAAAGTAGATATGGAAACGCAAATTAAATAAGTGTAATTTATTAGCATTCATATATTAGGAAAATTATCCAATATCACAGAGCTGTGAGTGCAAAAGTATGTAAACCATTGCTTTCAGTATCTGGTGTTAACGAAGTATATAATTCAACACATCAATTACATCACTATTAGCATGTGTCAGTTCAAATTTAAAAAGTTCAAAGTAAAGATGATTCAATGGCACAAAGTAATGCTTTATTGAACTATAAATATTCTTCTCAAAAATCAATTTATCATCCAAAAACTGGCTCTTTTTTCATATAAAAGTTATATTCCATATACAGGTGGTTTCATTTTTATTTCATTAAATCACAAATGAATTTGTTGAACGTTGCAGTTCAATGGGACCTTTATCAACAATGGATGTAAAAGCCATAATTGTCCAAATGGAAATATTTACTAAAAATCTATAGTGCTATATTTACTCTGAGTTGTCTCTGCAGAGTATATTCATTATAGAAGACTTTTCCTAAATACACTATGTCCATTAGGGCACTTGTGACTCTTTCATCCATTGTTGATAGGTCCCATTGGTCCCGAAATATATGACAAATTCTTTTGGAATATCATGAAATTAACATGCAACCTTGTGATGAAATTAAATGTATATGGAATGTAACTTTTAAATGAAAACAGAGTCAGTTATTGGATAATAAATACATTTTTGAGAAGAATATTTATCTTTTAATAAAGCTTTATTCAGTATCTGATATAACTAACTTAATGCATTAACTAGTGTTGATCGAACCGTTCAAGAAATGTTAAGTTCGAGTAAAGTTCAAGTTCGACATCCGTGTTCGACAAGGGTCAAAAATGTCATCGCTGGGGGTGTAGGGCTCTCACTGGCTGCTAAAATCACATGACCATTTCAGCTCACTCTCTGTACTGTAGAGACTGCTCTCTGTCTGTTTGCTTGCTTGCATGCATGCAGGCACAAGATTTGTTTCTTAGCAATTTTACACAGGAAAAGCTGCTATTTAGTTAGTAAGTTAGGGGGTTACAGCAAGCTTAGGGAATCATAGACAGCAATAGTTAGGGAGTTTTGTATTACTGGCTCCATTTTTCCCACACTCAAAAGCTGCTATTTGGCGACATTTGCAGGCTCACATAACGCCTAACTCTCATATACACCATACTCATATAATCATACTCAGTGCCCAAAAGTTCAATTTTGCTCTTTTTGGGGTTCAGCTATTTGATAATGTCACGGGTGCCCACGTGACCCTCTCCCCGGGTCATGGTCGCATCCGTGCCCCACGGGCGGGTAGCGCCACGGTCCGCATGTTGGGCCACGGGCGCACTCGCTCTAATGCTCTGTCTCCCCTGTAGTTACCCAGCTGTGTCCCCGCCTCCTGGGGCCTGCGCGTGACGGCACTATTAAATTTAAAGGGCCAGCGCCCCAATAAAATTCCTTTGCTGGTCGCTGGCCCTATTTAAGCCTGCCCCATCCTGTACCAGATCTTTAGTGCCATTTCAGCCTCTACAGAAAGTGGTCCTTGCCTTGTCCGTGATTACCGTGTACCGTACCGTTTTGCATCCGTTCCTCGACCATGAACCTCTGCCACCTGTCCTGACCTTACCGCCTGTCCCTGACTACGACTTCGCCTTACGATTCTGTACCACGCTCACCCTTGGCTGCCACCGCAAGCAAGTCACGTCAGAGGTAGTGACCTGGTAGACTCCCGCCGCAGCAAGTCCATCCCGCTTTGTGGCGGGCTCTGGTGAATACCGGGACCTACTTAGATTCTGCTCCCTGGCGTGGCTTATACCATCGCTTGCGGTGGTCCAGCGGATCCACTACCGCTGTCCGTGACACATAACACACCGTTACCAAATCTCCTATAAAAAGAAATATATTTAAAATAGTGGTTGGTTGCTGAAAATTATTCTGATTGAATAAAAGTTAATTTTTGCAGTTTTGGGGGTTCAGTAATTGTATAACACACCCATCTCCAAATCTCCTATATGTCAAAGGGGGTTTTGGGCCCCCTCAAGATGCAGGGCCCCATAGCAGCTGCTACTGCTGCACCTCCTATAGCTAGGCCTCTGCTTGCAAGCTGTCCTCATCTTTTCAGTTAATCATTGAAAGGAATGAAGTATTTTAGCCTCTCAATTTTTTTTCTGTCACTCTTAGAGCCAAATTTTCTTCACTAAGTTGTCCACATATCCAGTTTACTGTTATGGCTGGTAATTCCAGCTTCTCCTCACCTGTTTAGGTATAAAAATTAACCAGAACATCTTCTCCCATAGACTTTAATGGGGTTCGAGTTCGAATAGAACTTCGAACCGAAGTCACAAAAGTTCGAGGTTCTAATCGAACTAGAACTTTTTACTGTTTTCTCAACACTAGCAGTAACTGCACCCAAACATTTCCAATAATTATTGACTAGTCCAACACATCGGTTTGAAGGAGTTTAACCTTTTCCTAACCAAGAAAATTTTCATGTCAGTCCACAAAAATCCTATTAAATTTGCTGAAAAACAATTATTAAGTAAAAACAACTATTATTGCCTCAAACAATCAAATACACACTTACCAGTATCAAACAAACTTCAAATAAGCATCATAAACAGTTGTGTGTGTCAAAAACATTTGGAAAAGTTATACTCTCTGCAATGACACAATTAGTGGATCCTCTGGACCACCACAAGTGGTGGTAGCGGCAACGCCAGAGAGCGAACTCTACGTAGGTCCCGGTCTTTACCAGAGCCCGCGGGGAAGCAGGAGCACGGTCGGGTAAGTTTGCCAGCATAGAGAAACGAGTGCGCCCGTGGCCCGACATGCAGACCGCGGCGCTACTCGTCCCAGAAGCCAGGGGGATAACAGGGACCCAAGTGCGCCCGCAGCCAGACCGGGGGGCTGCGGCACCACTCCTAACACTCTCCTGCTTGGCCTGCTTATAGTCTGATACTGTGTTATACATTTCAAAACATTTATTTAATGTGAAGTACAGCAGACTGTCACTACAGAATAACTGGAAAAATCCAAGTTCACTATCAGGGATATTTTCACTTTCAATTTAAATTCCTGCTTGTTTCACTGTAAATGACAGTTTTTTGAAACTGCATTTTGTACTTGTCAGTATTTTCCAAGTAGCAGCAGATGTTCGGTGCCAGCTAACTCCGTATCTGCACTTACCCCAATGTCATCAGTTTCACTGTCAATATCATCTATCATAGCTGCCGCTTGTGTAGCTGAAGACTTGTGTTTAGATATATTTCCCACTACCACTAACAGCAATCTATGAGAGCTGTGGATCACTGTAATTGCGGCGCGCATCTTGCCGCGTATTAAGCACAAATATGCTGCGAAATGCGCACCGAAATTACGCTGTGTGAACATACTCTAAGTCTGCTCATTTGTTGTCCAGCCAGCCTGGCAGACTGCCTGATAAACAACTTTTATGGCCAGCAGGAAGAATGGCAGGTGAGTTCATTACAGTGCCGAAATACTGCAAATATTTACAGTAGTTAAAAAAAAAAAACTGTATGGCCTATAAACTATGGAATGTATCCCTGTTGTGTGCATATGCCTTCTTAAGGTTTAAGAAACAAGTATGAAATTAGGGATGAGATTACTGGGTGTCCATACCATTAGCGTTAATAGTCTTCCCTTCAATAAAGACAGTGAAGTCTCTTGTGTGAAAGTATTCCATTAAATCAGTCTCACATTTTTCAAAATGTTTTTAAATACCACCAACAAGTTATATTCTTTCAGGATTTTTTTGATATAATTATTGTCATATCCTCAAATTATGAACTGCATAGGTAACTTAATGACTTGTATTAAAAATACTGCACCAGAATTTAAAATAGAACTCTAATCATTTTAGGCCTTATCAAATTCATGTCTAAGGTCGATGTAGCGTCAATGTTCAGGCCAAGCCACTATCAATTTTGTATCTAGTTTGCATATTGTTATGGACACCAGGATATCTTTAGTGTTCATTACAGATTTCCTTTCTTCTTTAGTTTTTTTGAAAGTCTAGTTTTGTCTCTTCTATTTTTGTTTGCCACATAGATTTTTTTTCTAGGATATACATTTTCTAAAATGTGCAAGAATTTGATCAACAATCATAGTTCAGCATTATTCGGTCAATGATAAAATTATAAATTATATTATAAATATTTGATACTCAATTATTTATCATTTAAGACATTAAAATATCAGGTAGACGTGCTTGCTTTTGTTGTGAGGGTTCGGGGGATTCGCTGGAGCACCGCAAGCGATGATAGTTAAGCCACGCCAGGGAGCGGAGTCTAAGTAGCCCCCGGTATTCACCAGAGCCCGCCGCAAAGCGGGATGGACTTGCTGCGGCGTGAGGCTACCAGGTCGCTACCCCTGACGTGACTTGCTTGCGATGGCGGCCGGGGTAATGCGTGGTACAGAATCGTAATCCGGAGACGTAGTCGGGGACAGGCAGGCGGCAGAGGTTCGTGGTCAGAGATGGGCAGACGGTCAGGGCAGGCGGCAAACAGGCAAGGTCAGGAAACATAGCGGAACGGACTGGTAAGTGGGTAAACAGGCAGGACTTCTAACACTCTCTAAACTAGGCAACGCACACCAACAATCTGGCAGAGAGTACTGGGGGCGTATCCCTAATATAGGACCAGCGGCCGGCAATTGAGTAAATTACCGGTGCACTGGCCATTTAAATCCAGACCAGCCGTCGCGCGCGCGCGCCCTAAGCAAGGTACGCGCGCGGCAGCCGGGACAGGCAGAAGCAGGAAGCACAGGAGCACGGACGGGTAGGTGAACAGGAGCGGGGACCCTAGCAGCGGGGGGCTGGACGCGGGCATCTGCGGCACCCGCGCCGGACCCCTTGCGGGCAGTGGGGCGCCCACGGGGGGCGACGGCACCCGCGCCAGCCCCCATGACATTTGTGAAGATCAAACTATAGGGGAACCCGATACTTTAAATAAAACAGGTAACCCTCTCAGACCTGATTGAATTTGTCATCCCATTGATTGGAAAAACATCTTCAAATTATCTGATAAATCTAAATATATAATTTTTCTACTCCCAGATCTGTCTTATTGGATAATTTTCCTCATTAAAAATTTCTCAAAGTCTAAAATTGTTGAGTTATTTATTTGATTTTAATTCTAGCTCACATTTATGCAAAAACATTGGAAAACCTGAAGGATTCATAAACTTTCAAGTACGCCTAGGCAACTATACAGAACGGGGCTTCCCGCTATACTTTCTCATTACACAATAACAGTCAGAGGAAGGGGGTAATAGTAGAGTTGTCAATTTCATGCATTTTTAAGTTTGGTGATTTTTTTCAGTGATATGTTAGGTTTAGGGATGAGCGATTATAATAGAAAAATTTGAAATCGGCACGATTTTTAGGCTGATCGGAAATTTCCGATCACGAGATATTTGAGGTGACAATCTGCAGATAATCTATTACTATTCCTGTCATTTTGGCGGCCAGCAAATCAGCTTTGAGTATAGAGCAGGGTGAGCTGGGTGTGCAACATCATGACTGTGATGTGTATGGTTGTCATTGGCTGGAAAAATCACATAACCTCGTTTTGCATAGAACAGCGTTTCCTGTTCATCATCAGTGTTTCAGTGTCTCTCACTAGAGCAGGACGTGTGCTAGATCTCTCTCAATACAGCTCAGCTCAGAGACACAGTTCTTCTCTATATTAAAACCGACAACTATGCTTTTAGCTGTGAACATTATAATATAGGTAGATTAGAGAATTTCAGTTCTTAGTTAGACAGAGACTTTTAAAGAAGCATCTAGCGCTGTAGAGCCGCAGGGGAGAGGGGGGGGGTAAAAACCACCTTTTGTTATCTGTATAACTTTTAAATAGCTTTATTGCACGTGGTGCTGCACAGTTTTGTTCAAAGAGCCACCTTGTACTTAAATTTGAATACAGAAATTTTGTAGTAACTGTTGGTGTATTTCATTGGTGCAAAAACCACCTTTTCTTATCCGTATAACTTTTAAATAGTTGTTTTTTTACTTTGGCACAGCCCAGTTTTGTTCAAAGAGCCACCTTGTACTTACATTAGGATAGAGAAATTTTCTAGTAACTGTTGGTGTATTTCATTGGTGCAGAAACCACCTTTTGTTATCTGTATAACTTTTAAATAGCTGTATTGCACGTGGTGCGGCCCAGTTTTTTGCAAAGAGCCAGCTTGTACTTAAATTTGGATATAGAGATTTTGTAGTAACTGTTCTTGTGTGTCATTGCTTCAAAAAAATAAATTTATCATCCGTGTAACTTTTGAATAGTTTTATTGCGCTCGGTGAATCTCAGTTTGGTGCAGATAGCGGACTTGTATAATAGTTTGTTGAAAACTATCAATTCCTAGTTCTACTGGGCAGTTGTAAATCCCTGGGACTGAAGGAAGAACACTGTTGATTTTGTCTTACGGTTCTTCCACCAGACCGCATTTCACAGGTATTCGCTAGAAACAATTCTGTTTCTAATTCTAGTTGGCTGTAGGAAATTAGAGGGATTTAAGAATAGCTGTGATGTGCCGTCTTTCAATAAGAGACTGTCAAAAACTCTTCCATACCTTTTTAAATTTTTATCTTTCTGAACATGGAACGAAATGCAGAGAGGGTTGTAGGACATGGAGGTAGAGGTACGAGAGAAGGTGCTCTTTCCAGTGCTGGCGACAACGCGCAAGCCAGCGGAACGTCAGTTGCAGGACAGTCAGGAGTGTCATAGCTGGGTCGTGGCCCTGTGAATCTCCGTAACGAACAGCGTCTGTTCTTCATTGGTTAATGCAACCTGCATCCAGCAGTCTTACCTCCTCGTCCTCCCAGTCACGGTCACAAATGTCGTCATCATCATAGTCATCATCTTTCCAACATGAAGCGAAGGCAGACCAAATGTCAACTCGTGCACCGACCACTGTGGATAATCCATTTTCTGAAGACCTCTTTGATGACAAAATACGGTTGGGGTCAGAAGGCATTTCAAAAGATCAAGAGGCCAAAGAGGATGATTTTGTCTGCTCGGACACCCAATCGCTGATACCATCAGAGGAGGAGAAGAAAGCCAGTCAATCGGCCTTACAGTGCCTGTTACTTGTAGCCCGCAGCTCCAGGATGTAGAATGTCACAACGAGGAAGTCAGCTGTGTTGATGATGTTGATGATGACATTGCGGATCCAACGTGTTTTTTTCAGCAGAATTTGCTTGCAAGCGCTTCATCACTAGACGAGTAGGAAGACGATGGGGTAGTGTCAGTATGGGTCCTGCCTCAAAAAGGGAGAGGTCGGTCGCTCAAGTCTGCTGAGATTATTCTGCCAGCCACGATCAGCGAAAACACCGCTCCTCGCTTATCGTCGTCGAAAAGGTCCAGAACTTCTCAAGCCTGGGCCTTTTTCGAGCAAGCCTCTGATTCACCCAGCGATGTCATATGCCGCCTTTGCCGTAAACACATCAGTAGAGGGAAGAATCTTAGGTGTTTAACCACCACCAACATGTCTAGTCACATGCAGTGAATGCATGAGTTGAAATGGAGGGAACACTTGGCCAAAAAAGGCCACACCGATCCCAGGCTTCCAACCACTGTCACACCCTCTGTCTCTGCCTCCTCCTCCTTCGCCACCACCAAGCGTTCCTCAGCTGCCCATGTCTCTCAGAGTCATGAACAAAGATCAGCCTCCGCTTCAACCTCGACCGTCGCCCGAGTACCACCAGCACCACTAGAGACCCATCCTACCCCTTCTCCTTCCACCAGTTTGATGACCTGCACGCCATACAGTGGCCAGTCTAGCAGCCAGCCTTCTGTCTACCAGGTTGGGAGCAAAATAAACACTTTAACCTTAACCATCCCAAAGCCAAAAGCCTGAATGTTGGACATTGCCAGGCTTTTGGCCTTGGAAATGTTGCCTTTTCGTCTGGTGGACACAGATGGGTTCCGCCACGTCATGGCCCTTGCCTGCCCCCAATACCAGATGCCGAGCAGGCATTTCTTTTCCAGAAAAGCAGTCCCTGCCCTGGCCAGCCACGTGTCATCTAAAATTTCAAGCACGTTGTCTGCATCTGTGTCCGGCAAAGTCCATCTGACCACCGACACATGGACTAGTAAGCACGGCCAAGGCCACTATATCTCTGTGATAGCTCACTGGGTGAGCTGGGTGGATCTCTCTGGTGGTAACGGTGGCTATCAGGCTCGGCACATGCTCTTCAAAACCGCAGGGATGGTGCAGGGTTCTTTCCCCCAAGGTCCACTGGTGGCATCACGTGCCCATGCAAACCAGGCCGTGTTGAAATTAATCTGTCTTGGAGACCGTCAACAGACAGGTCAGGAGCTGTGGACAGCTCTTCGCAACGAGAACGAGCGCTGGCTGAGTGACAAGAACCTTGTGCCAGGCAAGGTGGTGTGCGATAACGGTCGAAATCTCCTTGCCGCCCTTAAGATCGGTAGGCTGGAGCACATCCCTTGCCTCGCACACATCATGAACCTTGTCGTCAAGAAATTTCTAAAGCGCTACCCGAGTCTGGACTGCCTGCTGAGGAAAGCTCGAGGTCTGAGCTCACACTTCCGCTGTTTGCACCATGCATCGTCCCGCCTGGCTGCGTTGTAGCGTCAGCTCGGCCTCCCCGTCAACCCTCTCATTGTTTGCGTGGCAACGCGCTGGAATTCCACCCTCCACAGAGGCTTGGGAAATCAAGGCTCCATTTCTCACATGAGTGCTTGGATGCTCCATTTCCTTCAACATGATCCTCATATTAAGGCCATCAAACTGAACAACAATTATTGGGTGACCACCCTCCTCGATCCCTGGTACAAAGCAAAACTCAGCACTTTCTTTCCACCCACCCAAAAAGAGAGTAAAATGCAGGAAATGGAGACCTTGCTGATTGATCAACTGGAGACATCTGTTGCATCTGCTTCACGTTCTTCAAATGTCACGGTGGAACAACGTCAGCAACGTGATAGCAGCAGAGTGCCAAGTAGCCGTAGCAGCAGCAGCAGCAGGCATTGTGGCAGAAGCCTAATGAGGACCTCTGGCAATCTTTATTTACCACCTCACCAACGCATGTAATGCAGGGCACACATACGACACACAGAGATTGGCTTAAGATCATGGTGCATGACCATCTGCATCTCAACACCGATGTTTTTGGATATGTTCTGGACCCAATCGACTTCTGGGTATCCAAAATGGATGAATGGCCCGAGCTCGCTCGCCATGCCGTAGAAGTGTTGTCCTGCCCAGCAGCCACTGTCATATCTGAGCGGACCTTCAGCACAGCTGGAGGAGTCATTACAGACAAACGCATCCGGCTTTCCACAGATAATGTTGATCGTTTGACTTTCATCAAGATGAATCAGGCGTGGAGCTCTGATGATGTTGTGGCCCCAATTGCCGAGGTCACCGATTAGTTGCCGGTCTACTTCACATTCCTCTTTAAACAGAAATGGTCCTCTTGAATGTTTTTTTTTACATGATCATTTCTTTCTGCAATTTTTATTCTCAGTTCCCAAAAGTAAATTTTCCTGGTTTTGCGGTGAGGAGACTGTAAATGACACCAATTGTACAAGGTTTCATGAAAAAAACGTTTTCCATTTACTCACTTCATCTTTAGAATTTGTCGCATTGTTAATGATTTTGGGGTCATGGTGCTGTGAGATACAGCTATAATCATGGTCCTTTGGAACAGAAATGGGGCTTCTAAGTGGTATTTCTCCCTCACAATTTCTAACAGTGGCTGAGAAGTCATTTTTATTATTTTTTGGGTCATGTTGCTGTGAAATGCAGCTATACTACAGGTCTATTTTAAAACAAATGTGGTTTCTAACAGACATTTGTTCTTCACGATTGTCACGAGTGGCAAAAGGGTCATATTTTTAATTTTTGGGGGCATGTTGCTGTGAAATACAGCTATACTACAGGTCCTATTATAAAAAAAAAGTAGTTTCTAACAGACATTTGTTCTTCACAATTGTCACGAGTGGCAAAAGGGTCATGTTTTGAATTTCCGTGGGCATGTTGTTGTGATATACAGCTATACTACAGGTCCTATTTTAAAAATGTGATTTCTAATAGACATTTGTTCTTCACAATTGTCAAGAGTGGCTCAAGGGTGATGTTTTGAAATTTATGGGGCATGGTGCTGTCGAAAACAGGAATAGGTAGGACACTGTTAATGGACACATATTGCAAAATTATTTGTTTTTGCAAGATCTTTAACATAACTAGCAATCCCTGTAGTGAGACAACCCATTTAATACAATTAAAAAGATAAACAAAGAGGTGGTGGGATTCCATCCTATTTTAAAAATATGTTTTCTAGAATTAAACTACTAAAAAAATTGCATGTACAAAATAGCTGATACAAATATTCCTATGAATTGTACGAGGGAGGTACAGGAAGACTTGAACAGATGTAGGTTATTCAGACGACATGGTGTATGGAGCACATTCGCCACTCCAAGAACAGAGAGAATTTCCTCCAACACGTTGAACAAAACGAGAAAAAGAATGCCAAGAAAATGGGCATCTGGGTGAAACAGGAGAATCAACCACCAGCATTTCCAAGTGAAGCTCAATTGGTCCGCACTCATACGGAGGGGCAAGTGCTCTCGTAGAGGCAGAAATTTCTCAAGCGCTACCCAGGTCTTGACTGTGTACTGAGGAAGGCTGGAGGTCTTAGCTCACACTTCCGCTTCCGCACTCTGCTTCAGCATGACTGTTTTCGTTGCTGCGTCATAAGGGCATTTTTTGCCGTGTTAATGGATGACGGACGCCAACCTGGGCTCTCACCGCACCCACTGTAACTCGGGCACTGCTAGCTGAACCTGCGTGTTAATAGATGACGAACACCAGCCCTGGCTCTCACCGCACCCACTGTAACTCGGGCCCTGCTAGCTGAACCTGCGTGTTAATAGATGACGGACGCCAGCCCTTGCTCTCACCACACCCACTGTAAGTCTGGCCCTGCCAGCTGAACCTGCGTGATCCACGTTTACAGCCTCACCCGCCTTGATCAGTAATTTCCTCCAACCCACTTGACAGTAGAATGCAGGATTTTCAGACAGGCCTCGTTGACCTACTGGGGACATCTGTTTCGTTTGCTTCACATTCTAATGTCACGGTGGAACAATGTCACCAGTAGAATGGCAAGTAGCTCTAGCAGCAGCAGTAATGGAAAACGAGTTGTTTTTAATATAGTTTATTTCTTATTGAGAAATTTTCTGCTGATGGTCCATAAGGGCACCTGTGTTTTTGGGTCATGCTGCGGTCCAAGACATGGATAATCAATGTCCAGTTCAACTAAAATGGTGGTTGAAAGACTCCTTTTTCCGGCACTTTTTTTATTTGGGGGTCATGCAGGTTTGGGGCTCATGCTGTGGCCCAGGACAGATATAGTCAATGTCCAGTTTAATTGAAATGGTGGTTGAAAGACTCCTTTTTCCGGCACTTTTTAATCTGTGGGTCAAGCAGGTTTGAGGGTCATGCTGCGGTACAGGACAGGTATTGTCAATGTCCAGTTCAACTAAAATGGTGGTTGAAAGACTCCTTTTTCCGGCACTTTTAATCTGTGGGTCAGACAGGTTTAATGGTCATACTGTAGTCCAGGACAGATATAGTCAATGTCCAGTTCAACTAAAATGGTGTTTCAAAGACTCCTTTTTCCGGCACTTTTTAATCTGTGGGTCAGACAGGTTTAATGGTCATACTGTGGTCCAGGACAGATATAGTCAATGTCCAGTTCAACTAAAATGGTGGTTGAAAGACTCCTTTTTCCAGCGCTTTTTTTAATCTGAGGGTCATGCAGGTTCGGGGCTCATGCTTTGCCCAGGACATGGATAATCAATGTCTAGTTCAAGTAAAATGATGGTTCAAATAATACTGCCTTCTGGCACTTTTTAATTTGTGGGTCATGCAGGTTTAAGGATCATGCTGTGGTACAAAACAGGGATAGTGAATGGTCTGTGTCTTTTTTTTTCTGTGACACTTGTTGCCTAATTGTCTTGCCTATGATGTAGCATGTATCCAGTTTGCTGTTGTGGATGTTAATTCCAGCTTCTCCAGCCCTGTTTGGGTGTAAGAATGAAGGTGTTGTTCCTCTCCCATAGACTTTAATGGTCATTGGCGATAATCTGTTCTCGACTATCGGATATCGTGATGATAATTGCCGTTATCGTCTATCGAATCGATAATGATAGTTTATACTTTCGCTCATTACTAGGTAGGTTTTATTTTTATATCATTCCAACTTTTTTTTGTTATTTTTTTTTAAACCCTTAATGCCACAACCAGTTTTGACCTGTCTGACAAAACACCATTCTATAATCTGGCATGTGTCACTTTATGTGAGAATAACTTTTTGATTCTTTTACCTATCTATTTGATTGTTTTCTCATGTATATTGTGCTGTAAATTAGTAATACATTTTGGTCCATACAATTTTAATTCAAAATGTTTCATTTTGTTAAAGGCATCCTGGATAAAAGTAACCCAAAATGTATTACACAATTTATTTCGGGAATACCTTATATGTGGGTGCATATTGCTGTTTGGGTGCATGGCAGGGTGTACATGGGAGGGAGCACTATTTGGCTTTTGAAATGCAGATTTTGGTGGATGCCATGTCGAAGTCCCCAAAGTACCAGAATAGGTGAAGCTTTCCTAGAAGTCACTGCATCTTGGATTCGGCATTCCTCATGGATCTCATCTAGCAGTGTATTGTGCATTCTGGGTGCATAGGTATTATTTTTTTAGCACTGGGCCATGAAAATGGGGGGGGAAACGCAGCTCCATCATTGTTTTTGTCTTCATTTTTACAGTATTCGCCATGCGGTTTTAATGACAGTATAACTGTGTGGGTCGGTACAATTGCAATAATATAAAAAAAATTTATAGTTTTTTTTGTTTTATTACTTTTCCACAATAGCAATGCCTTTGTAAAAAATAGCATTTTTTATGTCATCATAGTCTCATAACTAGAGATGGGCGAATCGATTCTAACGAAGTGGAATTCGTTTAGAATTTCAAGAAAACTTTGGTTCTGAATGAAGCCGAAGATTATGGGACTTCCCGGGAACGAATGGTCTTTTTTTATAAAATCGCCGCAAGCACATGGCCTAACATGGGGCAGAGAACTTTGGGAGGAAGAAAGGAACACCCTCAATGACATGTGCAGACATGAAGCCAATCAGCAACCAGTGGGCTTCTGTGATGTCACAGACCTATAAATATGGACGCCATCTTAAATTCTCACACTTCTCACTGTGTCTCCTGTTAATAAGCATGGCTGCTGCTGCTGCACTATATTGCACTCTTTTTATAAAACAAACTCGTTTTTACAGCTACTGTGGTGAAAGACCTTCACAAGTGTGTTTCATATACACACTTGTTACTCAACCAGCGTTATTATTTTGTTTTAGTTTGTGGGGTATTCTCCCTAAGGTCCAGGGTGGGTGTACTTCTGCCCGATACACAACTGAATTCCATCTGGTTTTTCTGTAGTGTATTTTATACCCAAGGGTTAATTTAGCCTCTTGATTTTGGGGCAATTTGAAGTAAAATACAGGGTGTGTGTATTTTTACCCCATATACGCCTGAATTCCATGGGGATTTTTTGTTGGGTATTTTATACCCAAGGGTTAATTTAACCTCTTGATTGTGGGGTAATTTGGAGTAAAATACAGGATGTGTGTATTTTTTGCCCAATATACGCCTAAATTCCATCTGCTTTTTCTGTATGGTATTTTATACCCAAGGGTTAATTTAGCCTCTTGATTGAGTGGTGGAGGGTGGAAACAGCATTAGAAAACCACAGGGTGTTCAACTGAGCGAGTGGTCAGTTGGCAGCAGCATGAGTAGGCCACAGAGTGGCAAACGACAGATTGTGAAGATGGCAGAAGCATGATTAGGCCACAGACTGGCACAATTACACAGTTAGGAGGTGGTGGCAGCAACAGCAGCAGCATCAGGCTGGAGAGTGGAACAATGTCATAATTTTGAGGTGGCGGCAGCTAGGTGACATAATGTGGAGGTGGCAGTAACAGCAACATCAAGCCAGAGAGTGACATGGTGACATAGCCTGGAAATGACTGCAGTAGCATGAGGAGACCTGAGTGGTGAGGTGGCAGCAGCATCAGAAGGCTACACAATGGCCCAATGAAGAGTGGGGAGGTGCGTGGCAATATCAGTCCCTGGTAAAGATGGTGGGTGGTTGAAGGAGCAGCTGGCAGCAGTGTGTGGCATCAGGCGGATGGAAGCATCAGAATAGTAGCTGAGCCAGAAGATTCCAGGGTTCAGGGTCTGCTCTAGGTGCTGCTGGTGGGTACCTAAATCACTTGGGGGGGCGAAACAACAGGTCAGACCTGTTAAGAGGACGGACGATGGCGCAGATAGGCAGCGGCCAACTGACTACGTAGAATGTCTCTATAGTACTCGAGTTTGTCCTCCGTCTTGTCGGGTGAAAAAAAGCTCCAATTTTGGACCGGTAGCGAGCATCCAAGACTTTGGCGAGCCAGAAGTCCTCCCTCTGCCGGATGGTGATTATTCGGCTGTAACTACCCAGATAAATCAGCATGCAGTTGGACAATTGCACAAGTGATTCTGAGGGACTCGCTGCCTCCATCTCCACTGTATACTACCATGGTGTGTCTGGGTCATGTGCCTCAAATTCCTCCGAGTGCTCCTTCTCCTCCTCTCTTGTCATCTGAGTAGAAAAACCATTCATTTCAACAAACATCAACAACTCCAGATTCAGGTTGCTGCAAGTGGAGCTGGTACTGCTCTTACAACCCCAACCTCCCACCGCAGCCGTAGCAGTGGTACGTGAATGCTGAGGAACCCCCGGTGAAACCTGTGGGAGGATGGACGATTGCACAAAGAGATCTCTCTATCATTACCAATTGCTGCACTCTCGCACTGACTCCACAAATCCGCTACCTTGAGATAACCTTTGACTCCAATCTGGCCTTTCAAACCACACATCCAAACCCTTATATCTCCCCAATCCGCTCATTCCTTCACTTTGGAAGCGCAAAAATGCTTGTCCATGACCTCGTCATCTAACGCCTACAATACTTCAACATCATTCTCTGTGGCCTCCCATGTAGCACCCTTGCTCCCCTTCAATCCATCCTTAACTCTGTTATCCATCTGATTCACCCCTCTCCTCATTACTCCTCTGCCTCTTCCATCTGGCAATCCCTTCACTGGCTGCCCATTGCCCCCACCGGACTCATGTGGCCATGAGATGTAGTCGCTACGTCTGCAGTCCCCTGAACAGACAGATTTGGTAGAATATGTTCCAGGGCATGAAGCAGTGAAATTACATTGCTCATCCCGTAGTCCTCGCGACTGACAAATTATGTGGACTCCTGAAAGAGCCTGAGCAAATGGCACGTGTCATGCATGAGATTCCACTGGTTGACATCAAAATTACACAGTGGAGTATCCCTGTCCGCTTGGATCATCAAGAAATCATTAATGGACTTTCTCTGTTCTCCCTGTTTTGCCCCATTCATCGATTTCTCCCTGTTTTGCCCTGTTCATCGATTTCTCCCTGTTTTGCCCCGTTCATCGATTTCTCCCTGTTTTGCTCTGTTCATCAATTTCTCTGTTTTTCTCTGTTCATAGTTTCTTTGTTCTGTTTAGCTCAAGGAGGGTGTGCTTGGGGGTGTAAAAACAGCTAAAGTGCATGAAAAGTTTCCTGGCAAGTTCTCTGAAGGGTGCATAGTCCACCACTTGAAAAGGGAGGGACAGCAGTACCACCAACTTGGACAGGAGCACGAGGGGTAGTCAAAGGTAGGCAACCACCTAGGGCGCTACTCCATCCCAGGCAGAAAAGGGGGCACAAGGAGGCATGGAATTGGGCTGAATTTTCCATTTTGGGGGGCCACTTTATGCCTTGTTTAACTAGGGCACCAAAATACCTTGTCCCGGCCTTGCGTGCTTCACCCGGCTCCCAAGTGCGATCGGCTACATCGATTAGTGTTTGCCTGTCACCCCTGTCCTCCTCAATGATGTCACTGTACAGAGCCTGACCATTCGCAACATAACCCCGCATGCCACTCTCCTCATCACTACTTGCCCGCTTCTGCAAGAAGCAGCGGATGTCTTCCCCTCCCCTTCGTTGCCCACAGTCCTCAAATAGTTCATCCTCACTGTACAGTGGTGCAGAGCCCAAAGCACATAGTAATTCTCTGGCTTTTGGGAACCAAACAGGACAAAGGCGGGTTGAGGACAAGTGAGGGCCCCTGACCTGCCCCAGGCAATGCCAAGTAAAGGATGTATCTTACAGATGCAGCGAATATTTGCCGGGGTTGTCAGATGTCATCTGTGGATGACCTAGTGTGTGGTCAACATACGTCTGGCTTCGCGTGGTGACCCCTGCTGTGACGTCCCCTTACTGTGCTGTGACCTGTGCCTGCTCCAGGAACCTACTATTACGTTCTTTGTTACCCCATGTGATCAGGCACACTCACAACCCTCACAGTTTTGTGCGCTCTGAAAACTGATCTTCTTAGACAAGCCTACTAAGATCCCTAATTGTTAACCCCCCCAAATTCTGTCACACATTCATCACTTCCTGCACTTTAGCACCCACAGGCACTTATCTGTATATAGATGTATGGTTGGGATGGCAGGATCATCCACTTTTTTACGAATACTACCCCATATTTATGTAACATGGCTGGACCATTGTAAACCAAGCACTTCTCACCCTTTTTTTCACCCATACATCCTAATAGATTATAAGCTCTTGCGAGCAGGCCATTCACACCTCGTGTCTGATTTGTACGTACCTTTTTTCTAATATAATGTCTGGTTTGTCTGTGCTTATACCCTCTATATTGTAAAGTGCTGCGGGATATGCTGGCACTATATAAATAATTATTATTATTATAGCAGGGTCTTGGCCTTCAGCTCGGTTCTATCCAGCTGGCGCTGACATTGCCTTGTCAGGCTTTGTTCCCACTTCAGTTATTTGGTCAGTTTTGCCCCTGTAACTGCCCAGAGAAGTGAAGTGTGAAGCGATTCTAGTACCGGCGCCTGTCATCTGCATGTCATACTAAAACACAGCATTGTATGAAGACCAAACCACGCTCCCTATGCATATTTGAGCATGGCACAATGTTCTACAACACCCTACAGGCTCTCTGCAGCCAGGAAATAGCTGTTTTTAACGTGTTTTGCCACAAATAAATTTGGGTCGAAACACATTTTTTGCGGGTAATCCGGCAAACCTGACGAATCGAATTTTTGAGAAATTTGCCCATATCTTCTAATAACCACAACTTTTTTATTTTGTCTCCATATGGAGATGATTAAAGGCCTTTATTGGTATCATTATGGGGTTTCTTAAGACACTTTGATCACTTTTTATCAAAGTTTTTGAACAAAATACAGCAATCCTGGTAGTGTTTTTTATTTTTTACAACAGTCACCATACGGCATGAAGGACATGATAGCTTTACTTATCAGGTCAGTGCAATCACAGGAATACCCAATTTATATATTTATTTTATGTTTTACTGCTTTAAGAAAAAAACACTTCCTCCTGGCAGAGCCCATGTTGATACAGTACTCGTTTTACTATGGATAATGACACAGTCTTACCAGCTTCCACCAGCATCGTCACAAAGTCTTTTGCTTTTGTTCTTGGGTTGATATGCTCATGTCGGACCAAAGCAAGTTCATCTCTGAGACACAGAACCCATCTCCTTCCTGAGCGGTATGATGGCTGGACATTCCCATCTTATTTGTACTTGTGTATAATTGTTTTTACAGATAAATGAAGCACCTTCTTGAGTGGTATGATGGATGGACATTCCCATCTTGTTAGTATTTGTCTATTATTGTTTGTACAAAGCACCTTCAGATATCTGGAAATTGTACCCAAGGATGATCCAGACTTGTACAAGTCCACAATTCTCTTCCTGATACCTTGGCTGATTCCTTTAGACTTTCCCATGGTGTTACACACACAGCAGTGAGTTTCTGGTGTGCCTAGAATATTATGAGACTCACTATAGTCCAGTCATCATCTTGGGGGTTACTCAGCTCACTGGATCGCTGTCATTTTTAGACGATATTGGCACACAAACTTACACACCAGGATTCTCTTTAACCTGGCCTCAACCAGCTGAATTGAGACACAGGAACATACAACAAACAAGCACAAACAAAAAACCTCGGCCATCTAGCCACTAACTATCTGTGGTCCTGACCCACAAAACTTTCTCATTTTACCCAGTCTTCTCTTGTTTCTGGCTTCTCTCTAGCCTGGGGCCAGATCATCTCTCAGCCCCACTATTGCTCCACTGTCAGGTAGCAGACCACAATCCCACATCACCTGTAGCACCAGGCTTTTTAAAGGCCTCCAGAGACCTGCTAAAAGCCTGTCCTGGAACATGGGGAGTAGGCACCCACCCAACAGGTTGCTTACTCCAGATAAGAGCCGACCCGGGAATAGCTGAAACAACCACACTACTATACACAGCTGCCAACCGCTTACTGTGGGTGACAACATACATGGCTGGCTCCTACCCCATCAAGGCCAGGTAACCTTAGTGGTGTGTTTGCAGTGTAGTAGGAGCCATTCTCTGCTCCACTGGTGAGTGGGTGGCATGGCATCATTCTCCCTCAACCCTCACAAGCACAGGCCACTGTTAGCATTGGTCATAGTGTCCTCTACAGTATAAAAATTAGGGGAGACATGAATGATCAGGGTGTCAAATGCGCCAAAGTTAACAGTCTATGATGTCTAATGCGCCTAACGAATGTGTTAGCTGCATTGCTCATAAGACAACACTTTTTAATATGCCTAACATGAGGGGGCATTCTGGGGGCATGTCGCACCACACTCAAATTATTAGACACATATATGAATGTGGTTTGGCAAAACTATGCGCATTACTGCTTGAACAGGCAGACCTGTTTTAATGCGGTCTGCCTGAGCCTGTGGAGTCTAAGTGGAGCTGGATTTGCTTATAATGATAGGTTATACTCCACAATTCTTCAATCTTCCTTTTTTATTGTATCAAACATAAAGTCCAACATTTTGGGACAAACATTACAAACATTTAAAACCAGTACGAAAAAATGCTGTGGTATACCTATGTGTCTTATGTCCAGCAAGGAGCCTCCATCCGTTTAACTGCAGTCCATGAGGATGGATTTACTGTCAGGGAAAAAAAATGTCCAATATTTCTCAACTTAGACCAGTACAATAATAACAAGTTATTTATGATAATTTTCAAACTATATAAAATAGTTTTTTTTTTTAAATTTAATAAAAATATTATCATATAAAATTAATATAAAATATATAATATCCCCAAAATATACAAATATCTCCTATAAAATGTATTTAAAATTAAAAGTACCTAAAGCTAGTTTTACATTAAATAACCAACTGATTATGTTGTTCATATTTTTAAATTTCTAATTTTTACTACATTAAATTTGAAATGTATTTTTTCTGCTCCCACCCTTTATTCTCCATACAACAAGAGTCAGCACACCATAGGTCTTGCTGGGACCTGGGCCACCAAGCAAGATCAGTACCATAGTTTCTATTCACTGACATGCTATTATAATGACTTTTATTTTCAACCTATGTATAGCCTTTATACATGTTAGGCGCATTACCAATGCGTCTAAGGTTCGTAATGCACCAAACACACAGACAGGGTGCAATGAGCTTTTGACACCATTTATGAATGCACAAAAAAAGCTTTCATACATTCAGGTGCCTTATAAACTTTAAAATAGATGAGAAAATGAACTTCGATGCACCTAATTCCATACATGTCTCCCCTAGTTCCATGCATGTCTCTCTAGGTGTCAAGTCCCCTGCTTATGAATTCTGCTTATGGCTCTTTCCCCTCAGGCCATGTTCACACGTCTTATTTTGGCACGTATTTCAGCCCGTAATTTGCGGGGTACACGAACTATGGATTACATCTCCTCTCCCTGCTCGGAAAATCCGCCGCGGGGGGAGACAAGTGACATGTCATTTACAAGCGACGTATACGCGCCGTTAGTAATAATAGTTTATGGGCCGGCGAGGTGCCGCCCCCCCCCACTCCCGCCCATATCCACACGGCGTAATTGCGGGCCGTAATCACACCCCGCAATTAAGTGTGTGAACATGGCCTCACAGATAAACCAATGACCATGGCCTCCTTCAATACAGGTCACCGCTTATGCCCCTTCGTTTTTGAAATATAGACTTATGGACATCTCTTTTTAACATGGCTCCCTTCTTTATCACATATAGGCTGCTCTCTAACAAATAAACTGCTTCTAGCTACAAAACCTATCCGTTGCTGCTAACTCTTTGCTTGTATTTCAAATAAAAACTGTTTCTGTAATCCCCTCACTGATCTCAATACTGGCTTTTTGATCCCTTTCTGCTCCTATGTTTAGGGGACATGAAATGACAAAAAAAAAACGCAATTTGGATTTTTTTTCTTCTGTGGTGTTCTTTGTACATGATAAATTATGTTATATCTTTAGCAGATCAAACTTTTTCAGATGCAGCAATACCTGTGATAATCACCCTCTCATGTAACAAAAGTTAAATAATGTAGCTTGTTATTTTTTTAATTGGTAAAATGTCAAAATGGGGTGAACTTTTGGTATTTTTAATATGTTTATACTTTAAATTTTTTTTTTCTTTTACATTTAGTTTCCCTAAGGTACTTGACTACTAGGGGACTCGATTGCTTGTACACCCTGCTGCATTATATGAATAATGCAAAAGGGTGTAGTAAGATGGCAGTTCTACTATTTCCTGCATGGGGCAGGAACTAATAAAAACCTTAACAGAGCAGATAAGGCAGCCTTCATTAGGGGGTTTCAGCTGAATCAGCACTTCATGCCAGAACATGTGCTATAAGCTTTTTCCTTACAACATGTCAAATAGCCTTTGGTTTGTCTGCCAGATCCCATGGAAAAATTGAGTAGTGAAAGTGTTGAGATTGTTGATATGATAAATTGGATTTTTACTATAATGCTATGTTCACACGGCTTAAAATGGGACATATCTCGCCCCATATTTCGCGCCGTACTGCACGAAATATGGGGCGAGATACATCCCAGTCATTACGGTAATCCACAGTTCTCATAGAGAACTATGGATTACGTCTCCTCTCCCTGTTCGCACAACAACTAATTTTGTCAATGGTGGTTTTGTACTGACTTGTTTGCAGAATTTTACTAAATGTTTTTAACATAACAAATTATGCGCAATAACGTATATAAATGTAAATAGAGTGTAGCATATATCATTACTACATAGGTCTAATACTGTTTTGTTCTTTTGGGTTTTATATTATGTTATTAAAATCAAAACATGTAAGCCTCATTTTGAATTAAATCATGTGGGTTTTAACGAACAGCTAGAATGTGGATCCTTTAGACCACTGCAAGTGGTTTTGAAAGCTATGTCAGGGAGCGGAGTCTAAGCATGTTGGGCTTGTGCGGCGGGAGACACCCAAGTTTCTACTTTTGACGCAACTTGCTTACGATGGCAGCTGAGGTGCAGCGTAGTACAGAATTGGAAGGCAAACTTGAAGTCGAGGACAGGCACACAGGTCAGGGCAGGCAGCAGGCAAACGTGGTCAGTGGATGGAGGCAAGGGTCAAATACACGGCAGAACTAGACTTCAGACACTGGGCACTATAGATCCGGCATGGAGTGCAGGAAATGGGCAGGAGATATAGGGTCAGCACCCGGCAATTAGCCAATTACTAGCACACTGGCCCTTTAAGTTTTACTGAGCTGGTGAGCACATGCCCAAGAGAGCGAGGATGCGCTTGCCTGCAGGTAGCTGGAGCAAGGAGAGGTGATATTAGGCAGTAGGGCACGGTGCCACTCATACCGGCAGGAACGGGACACCTGTGATGGGGTACTATGTATACAATATATTAATCACCCTCTCATGTAACAAAAGTTAAATAATGTAGCTTGTTAAATATTAAGTTGTATTAAATGTTTAATTTTTGACAATGTACATTGAGTAGAAGCATTTAGAGAAACAATGTATCATTTAAACTATTTCAATAAACATTTACAGTGAGGTAATAAAGATATACATTAGTATAGTAAATAATGCATGACTTTCAGTAAAGCTGCTTTTCTTCATATATGAATTAATTTAATATAAACAGATTTTATTCTTTCTCCATACATAAAGCTTTTATAATTTTCTTGTTATGTATTGCAGTTATTAAATACTTAACATTGTGCATTTTCATTAAACACGTACAATGATTAATTAAACACTTGCACCAAGCATTTACAATAATTATCTCTTTATTTAAAACCATTTAAAGAATTGGTAATATAAAAAATAATAACCTATTCTTTGAAAATGAGTATGAATATAAAGGTGAAGCTATATTACTATCTATAGAAAAATGACTAATTGTCTATATTTTATGATGCTCTTGGGTAAATTAAAATAACACTTTACAAAATGCAATGAAAAGATAAAAATTAGCTGTGTAAACTACCCTGGATAGAGTTCCAATTGATTGGGTTAATCATACTTTGCAAAGTAAACTCAAATTGTAGGTCAGAAGTTCACAATGAAGAAATCCCTGGATATTTACCCAACTAAAATTAAATTACATTCTTAATTGTTTTGCAAATGCATTGGTCTAACTAATTAAATAGAAATTACTTTCTGAGTTGATAGTGTAAAGAATTATGAAGCCTTTAGACCTCACTCCAAATTAGAAAGGAAGTCAACTATTTTCCATGATATGATATCAAAACCCTGCAACAATTTATTGTTAGCAATACAACTGCTGTGTCTGAAACTGCATATTTGAAAATATTATAAAAGAAACAAAAGTATATCAGTACATTAAACATATACTGGTGATAGTAAGTTAAAGAAATTACAATGCAATATAAATTTACTTTTTTAACCCCTTACTGATCTATGACGTATGGCTCTGTCATAGTGCTGGTAAGGAGTTTTGTAGCGGGATCGCAGCGCAATCCGTTACATAGCCATTGGGTGCCTTCCTGCGCTGTTTAATCCCTTAGACGGTGTGGAAAAGATTGCCACGGCAGCTAAATGAATGAGAAACAGCACCGTGCACCATTTCTCACTCCGATCTGGACACCCATGGTGAAATTGCGGGGTTCAAATCAGTGAACATGGCAGCTGTAAGCATTGTGAAGTGGGGAAACTTTAAAAAATAAAATAATAAAAAATTTACACATATTTGGTATCTCCACATCTGAAAAAAGTACAGTCTATTAAAATATATCATCATGTATCCTGTACACTGAACACCACAGAAGAAAATAAATTCCAAACGCAAAAATTGCAGGTTTTTTAGTCCCATAAAAATTGGAACAAATTTAAGTAAAAAAATTAATGTGTATTCTGAACTGGTAGCAATAAAAAGTACAACGTAATAGCATATACCTGGGCTAATATACAATGCACACTGCCTCGTGTGTATAGTGGTCTGGATATGGCAACTCTCCTAGTGCCGTCTTCAGCAAACATATATCAATCCGACCAAAGTGAATAGTAAAAACTCACGTTTATTCAAAGTCTTCATTCAAGTAAAAACAGTCCATCAGACATACTTGTATTCCTTTTCAATAATCTGCAACAGCAGTATCCACGAGCAGTGAAAGACTCGATCCAGCTCAATCTCATGCAGCCGCATGTAGCTAGTGAGAGCAGTATGGACAGGGGGCGTCACCCTCCAGCGGAAGCGACGTTTCGGAAGAAAAACTCCTCCTTTCTCAAGCACAGGTAGGTGATTTCCAACTAAAATTTATTGGAGTTTAAATTTTGTCATTTTTAATTAGAAAACTGTCTGACAACTTTAAAAACTTTTAAAAACCCAACAAATTCAGAACATAACTTTACATTTTTATAGAAAAAATTTCATTTAAAGGGTTTCCCCATTTATTTCCCCTTGGGGTTTGGGGTTTTATCTAACTTAAAAATCCCATTGCTTCTCTGCCCCAAGAGTTCTTTCTATTAAAGTACCTTCAAAGGGGATAGGCCCCTTTTCTAAAAATAAAACCCCCAATCAGTTCTGACACCCGTCGCCCTCCATGAAAAGGCCCGGGAAACCGAGCCTTCCCAAATTTTTTTATTGTCTTTGTCACCCATTTTTTGGTCTATTTTTTTTTTGGAACAAACGTAAAGCAAACAAAGTTCATTAATTTTTTGATTTTAAATTGGGGGGGGGGTTTCTGCCCCACTTTCCCCAACCAAAGGGAAATTCCAAAAAAAAAAAGACATTTTTGCTTTTGCAAGTATGCAACCTCTAATTTGGGATTTTGTGTCCTTTTGGGTTATTGTGTTTAATAAACCCAAACTAAAATTTGGAGGGGAAATTTTTGACAATTCATACAGGGGAAATTTACCTTCTTTTTTTGGTTTAAACTCAAGTTTTTTTTTTATCCCTATGCCCGGGAATCTAAAAACCATTTCCCCAAAGGGTTTTTTTACCCTTTTCCCGAAAAATTAAAACTGGGCGGTTTAAAAAAGTAACCAAATTTGGGATGGGGTGGACAGTAGGGGCCATATTTTTTTTTATAAATTTTAAAAATACGAAATTTTTTCTTTGAAAATCCGAACCACAAAGGAAAAAAATCTATCCTTTTGTTCTCCCCTTATTATTTTTTTTGTCCCCCGCCATTTTCAATCCATGGCCAAAACACCCCCTGCCCCAAATTTTTTTCCCAATTTTAAGTTCATCAATCCTTTTTGTGTGATTTTTTAACAAATTTTTTTTCATCTTTTCAATAAATGATGATGTTTCAGAGAAAAATACGTCTTCCCTACAAACTGACTTTTTGATATCCCATTGAACAAACGGGGGGCAGGGGTGACTTGTTTTAAAGTAAAAGTTTTTTTTTTTTTTCCGGGGGTTTGGGGTAAAAGTAGGGTTTTTTAAATGAAATTTTCATGTTTCTGTATCCAACGTCCAAAAAAAAATAACAACATTTTTCATTAAGGGGTACTGAGAAATAAATTTAAAACGGTTTGCAATTTTAAAATTTTTGTCAATGAAATTATTAACCTTTCGCCCAAGGCCCTTCCATAGCAACAGGAATCACCCACATATCTAAGCCACAACCCCGACATGTGGATGGGGGGCCTTTTTGAAAAAAACAAGGTTTTTTTTCAAAAAAAAAATAAAAAAGGGGGTTAGCAAACCCTCGGGCTGCAGGCGGCCCAAAAGAGGTCCCCCCCCCCCCCCTTTTGTTTGCTGTATGAAAAATTGCCCCCAAACCTAAAAATTTTTTAGAAAAAATTTTATGTCAAAACAATGAAAATAATCAACATAGTGTTGAATTTCCACCCCGCTTCCCTTTTTCCCTTTCCCCAAGGGGTTTTAAATTGGTTTGTTTAAAAATTAGGAGATTTTTTTAACCCCCTAAAAGGTGGTAAAAACTCCCGAATTTGAAAAAAATTTGGGGGGCAAATTAAAGGAACCCAAAATTTTTGGGCAAACTTTGCCCCAAATTCCCGGCCGGATTCCAACGGTTTCCTTTAAACAAGATACCACTAAATTTGTTAAAATTTTTTTAAAAAAAGAAAATTTTTTGGAAAAAATTGTTAAAAAAATTTTTTCCCCCCCTTATTTAAATCCACCCCTTAGACCAAAAAAAAAAATTTTTTTCCTTTTTATACAAACATTTTTCCGAAAAAACCCTTGGGGAGGGAGGAAAAGAAGAAAATGAAAAAACATTTTTGTGAGGAAACCGCCCTTTCCCTAACCCACCCGGGAAAATTTTGTTTAAAGTCATTTTTAAAACATAATTTTGACACAACCATTTTGGGTTTGGCCCCAAAATTTTTCATCCAGCAAAAAAGGCACCTCAAATGGGTTTGGCCTGTACCCGGGGTTCGCAAACCTCTATATTATTTTTTTGAGAAAACCTATGTCTTTTCCATCAGGCTCCCTTCCACATTCGAATTGGGCTTAGATATGGGGAGGATTTTCCTGTTGCTATGGAAGGGAAAGGGGTGAACACTTAATAATTTCTTTTACTTTTTTTAAAAACCACTTGCCACCTTTTTTTTTCAGTTCTCAGTACCTTTTAAGAACATGGGGGTTCATTATTTGGACTTTTGAATAAAAACATGAAGGTACATTAAAACCCCGTCCCTGTACCCCAAAACCCAAAGGGAAAAAAAACCCCTTTTTCTTTTACTTAAAACAAGTCCCAAACCCCCTAATATATTCCAAATTTGGATTCCCCAAAAATTTTAGTTTTCCCAGGGCAAACGTATTTGCCCCTTAACACATCATCCAATTTTTAACAGAGAAAAAGATATTTAAAAAATTCCACCCCAAAAGAATATTTTAGAACAAAATTGGAACTATGGGGGCAAATTTTTCCCAGGGGATAGAGATGAGCTTTTAAAAAACCAAATTTAATAAAGGGAATGAAAAAACCCGGTTTAGATTTCTATTTCTTTAGTAGTTCGATGTCAAAGAAAAAATTTTATCGAATATATTATAAAAAAATCCCTCCGGGCTACCGCCCCCCAACCAAATCCCAAATTTGGGTTTCCCTTGTTAAAACACCCCCCCGGATTTTATTTTTTCAAAAGGGAAAAAAACCTTTGGGGAAAAATTGCTTATAAGATCAGACATAAGGGAAAAAAAAAAAAAACTATTGAGAAATTAAAAAAACCAAAAAAAAAAGGTACATTTCCCTTTAAAAAGGGCCCCAAAATTTCCCAAAGGCCCCATTTTTAGGGTGTTAATATCACACATACCACAAAAGGACAAAAAACCCAACTTTAGAGGTATGCATACTTGGGGCTTTTGCAAAAAGCCATTTATTTTTTTGAAGTGCCCTTTGGGGTGGCTTGGGATATGTGGGGCGGCCCAAACCCGCAATTTAAAACAGAATTTAATGAACAGGGCCCAGCTATACGAACTTTCCAGAAAAAAAAGACAAAAAGGGTGAGGGACAAAACAAAAAAAAATTTTGGGAGAAGCTGGGTTTTCCCGTCTTTTCATGAAAAACCGCCACGGAGTGTCAAACCCGGGAGGGGTTTTAATTTTTAAACCCGGGTTTTTTCCCCCTTAAAAGGGGCCCCTTTTCAATAAAAAAGAACCCCTTTTGGGCGCAAGAAAAATTTGTGTTTTAAAAAATTTAATTACCCCAAAACCCCCAAAGGGATTTAAATGAAACCTTAACATGAATATTTTTTTTAAAAAAGGTAAAATAAAGGGAATGTTCTGAAACCCCGAAATTTTTTTATATTTGTTTTTAAATTTTGGTAGACCAGTTTTACAAATTTAAAATAAAAACAATTAATCTCCTAAATAAGTAAAATCGGAAAAATAAACCTACCGGTGCTTGAAACGGTTTTTTTGGCCCCCTTCCGAAACCCCGCTTCCGCTGAGGGTGACCCCCCCTGTCCATACGCCTCACACTACATGGGGCAGCTTTGAATTGAGCGGATCGAGTTTTTCCGCTCGTGGATACTGCTTTTTCAGATTTTTTGAAAAGGGAATAAAAGGGATGCCCGAGGGAAACTTTTTTTACTTAAATGAAGACTTTGAATAAACATAAATTTTACATTCCTTTGGGTGGGGAAATTAAAAATTAATATGTCCCCAACATAAAAAGGGTACACTTTAAAGCCTGTAAAAAAATGCCCCTTTCCTAAATTTCCTTAGGGGGATGGCATCGCACGAAAATTTCACAAATAAAAAATTTTACGGTCCCCCAAAAACTTTAAGGGAAAACCCCTTCATTTTTGGAATTGGCAGATGCATACCCAACCTCAAAATACTTAAACATAATTTTTACCGATATTAAACCAGGTTTAAAAACTAACCCCCTTGTAAACATGGGCCAAAGTACGATTTTTTTTTACAAAATTTTGCCCCAAAAATAAAATTTTTTTTTTTCCCAGTTTTTTTCATATATTCTGGGGGAAATTTGGGAATAGCACCTTTTAGAAAGTAAATCTTGCCCCGGGCAAAATAAAGCCCAAAACATCAAATTTAAGGGGGAAAAAAAAAAAAATTTAATCCTATGGAAGGCGAGGGGGAAAAAAAACAACGGGGGGACAAAAATAAAAATGGGCCTCGGCTTTAAGGTTTAAATTTTCCATTTAAAGGATAGTCAAAAAACCTTGAAAAAAAGACTAAGGTTTATAAGCAAACCAACATCTGTAGACACTCTTTTGGGTTTCGACCCCAAATTTTTAAATACCAAAGAAAGGGGATTGTATTATATTTTTTTCCCCAAATGGGAGACCCCAGCCTGCCCTGGGAAATTTTGGGTTTTTTAAATTTAGGAAATCCACTAAAGGGCTAGCTTCTTACAGGTAATGCTTTAAATAAAAATTATTTTTAAACGATTTTTTTTCGACAAAGGTTAAAAACCCAACACATTTTTTAAAGGCTGATCGAAATTTTTAGATAAATTTCGAAAATTGGGTTAAAAAAACTTTTGCATCATTTTATTAATATCGCACCTTTTTCCCGGCTTTTTTTCCTTTTAAATTTGGGGCGGCCAGCAAATCAGCTTAAAAAGAATAAAACAGGTGAAAAAATGTGTGGGGAAACGCCCATGACGGGGATTTTTGGGGTTGGTTTTGGCGGGAAAAATCACTTACCCTCTTTTTTTACAAAGAACAGCCCTTCCGGGGTTCATAAACCCTTGTCTCTCACGTCTCATAAAATTTGGGACTTCACTCTGCCTTGTCCAAAGAGCTCAGCAAATTATTCTTTTTTCTTCACAAAAGAAAGCTCTACTTTTACCCTGTAAACCTTACAATTTATTTTAGACGGATTAAAAATTTTTTATGTAGTTAGGTAAGAATTTTAAAAGGAGCATCTACCCCCCAAAAGGTCACAAGGAGGGGAGGGGGGGGGGGGGGGCGCGGGCGAACACAAAACAAGCTAATAAAGAAAAACTGGAAAAAATTTTCACCAAAGACTTATTGTAATTTTTGCACTAAAAATAGTTTTTAATTTTTAAAAATTTTTTCCTTTTTGGGGAAATTTTTCCCTGGATTTTGTGCAACCCTAAACTTATAAAAGGAAACACATCTTTTCTAGTACTGCAGGTTTTCCTTTTTGGGTTTGGGTTTGAAAAACTCCACTTTTATTATCATATACTTTTAAAAGTAGGGTGTTCTTTTTAAATTTTTCCCCATTCCAGCTTTTTTGGTTTAAAACCACCTTAAAGTTAAATTAGAACCCCGAAATTTTTGTAGTCACACGGGTTGATACTGCCAAAAAATCCCTTTTTAATTATCCGAATACTTTCAAATACGTGTTTTTTCATTTTGGCCACTAAAAGCTTTTTTCTTTTAAGGGCCCCTTGCACTTAAATGTAATACAGAAATTTTTGTAGTCCCCCACGGGTTAATTTGGGTTTTGGTGGCCAAAAAAACCTTTTTTTTATCCGAATACATTACAGAAACATTTTTTTAACTTTGGCGCACTACAGCTTTGTTCATTGGGGCCCCTTACACTAAAATGGGGAATACAGAAAATTTTGTATTCACCACAGGTGAAGGGATGGGTGCCAAAAAAACCTTTTTTTTTCCGAATCCCATACGGGATACTTTGGTTTTTTTTCATTTTTTTGGGCGCACCACAGCTTTGTTCTTTGAGGCACCTTTGCATTTAAATGTAATATACAATTTTTAGCCCCAAAAACAGTTAAATTTAAAGGGGCCCAAAAAATCCCCTTTTATTACCCGAATACATTTCAATACTTTTTTTTTCCTTGGCGCGGGCCCATTTTGTTATAATCTACTTTGGGCTTTTAAAATTTTTGAATCCAGCAATTGGAAGTCACCACAGGGGAATTGTTTAGGGGGCCAAAAAATACCTTTTATTTTTTCCAATAAAATTACAGATACGTGTTTTTTGCATTTTTTGCCAGTCCAGTTTTGTTGATAGACCCTCCTTGCATTTTAAATTTTTAAATCCACAATTGTTATTTACCACGGGTGAATTGAAGGTCCCAAAAAAAACCCCTTTTTTTATCCGAAACATTTAACAGATAAAATTTTTTTTCCCACTTTGCGCCCACAAAAGCTTTGTTTCTTTTAGGCCCCTTTTCCCCCTTAAATGTTAATTTACAGCAATTTTTGTAGTCACCACGGGTTGAAATTGATAGGTGCCAAAAAAACCTTTTTTTATCCAAAATAAAATTACGGGATCCCTGTTTTTTTCATTTTGGGGGGCACTAAAACCCCTTTTTTTCATTGGGGCACCTTGCATTTAAAGGGACTACAAAATTTTGAAATCACCACAGTGAAATAAAAATGGGTCCCAAAAAAATTATTTTTTTTAATTATTCGAATACATTACAATACGTGTTTTTTTAAATTTGCCACTACACTTTTTTCATTGAGGCACCTTGCACTTAAAAATGTAAATTAAAGCAATTTGGGGGTAGTCACCACAGGTAATTAAAAGGGTGCCAAAAATCCCTTTTATTATCCAATACATTCAGTTTACGTTTTTTTTCCCATTTTTGGCCGGGCCATTTTGGGTTGATAGAACAATTGCATTTAAATGTAAAAACAACAATTTTGTTTTGTTTTGGGGGATTTGAAAAATAGCTGGGATTTGCCTTTTTTAATAAAGACTTTCCAAAACTTTTTTCCATACCTTCTCAAATTTTATATTTCCGAACCCTAGAGCGAAATTTAGGGGGTAAGCCCAGCAAAGAGGGGGGAAAGGGCAAAGGGGGTAGAGGAAAGAAAGGGAAAGGGGCTCCTTCCCGTGCTGGCGACAACATGCATGCCAGCGGATCGGGATTTGCAGGGGCCGTAAAGGGCCCGTCAAAGCTTTTTTTAGGGCCCTGGAAAACTCATAACGAAAAAGCGCGCCAATCTGTCCTTTAGTGGGGTTAATGCAACCTGCATCCACAGGCCTTAAACCCCCTCGTCCTCGCATCACGGCCCCCAAATGTCGCATCACATCCTCAACAAACCGTCCCAAAATGAACAGCCCAAAAACAAATCGTGAAACCCCCCACTGTGGTAATCCAATTTTTTGAAGACCCCTTTATGAAAAAAATGCGGTTGGGGGCAGAAGGGATGTTTAAAAGGGTCAAGAGGGGCCCAAAGAGGATATTTTTTCCCGCTTAGCCCAGTTTAAATGACCACAAGGGGGAGAAGGGAAGCCGGGGAATCGGCCCCAAAAAACCTGGGCCTCGCAACGCCTTGGGAGTCCCGCCCTTTCCCTTTTACCCCCAACTCCTGGATGCAGAATGTCAGGACACGAAGTCACCTTTTTTGAAAGAAAAGGGTTGGGTAAAAGACATTGCGGATCCATATGGTCTTTTCAGGGAGAATTTCTTGCGAGCCCCTTCATCACTGGAAAGAGGGGGAAGACGAAAGGGGATTCCGTACGGGGCCGCCTCAAAAAGGGGGAGGGCCCGGTCGCAAAAGTCCGCTGGGTATGATTTCCCCCAGCCACGGGCAGGCCAACCCCCCCACCACGGCCCCCTTTCGTCGGCAAAAAGGGCCAGGACCTCTCAAGCCGGCCTTCTTTGGGGCAAGCCTCGAATCACTCAGCAATGTCAAAATGCCCCTTTTTCCGTAAACACTAAGTAGAGGGAAAACCTTAGGGGGTTAAAACCCCCACCAACATTCTAGTCACATCAGCGAAAGCCCGAGTTGAAATGGAGCAACATTGGGCCAAAAAGTCCAGACCAACGCTGGGGGGCCCCAACCCCCTGTCACAACCCCCTGTCTCCGCCTTTCCCCCTCCTCCTCCCCACCAAACCAAACTTCCTCAGCTCCCCTTTCTCTCAGAGTTTATGTTTAGGGGTCAGCCCTTTTGCTTTTACCTCCAAACCCTCGCCCCCAGTAACCCCCCAGCACCACCAGAGAACCCCTCCCTACCCCTTTTCCTTCCCCCAGTTTGGGCGATCTGCATGCCGTAAAAACAGCCAAAACTACGCCCGCCCTTTTGTCTTTTCCCGGTTTGGGAGCAAAGAAACACTTTTAAAACCCCAAAACCAAACCCCAAACCAAAAGCCCTTTAATGTCCAAAAGCCAGCTTTTGGCCCTTTGAAATGTTGCCCCTTTTTTTTCTGGTGGGCACAGATGGGTTCCACCCCCCCTCCCTGGCCCTTTCCCCGCCCCCAATAACAGATGCCACAGGCATTTCTTTGCCAGAAAAGCCGTCCCTTTCCCTGGCCCCCACGGTCCCTTCTAAAATTTTTAAGGGGTTGTCTGCACTGTGGGCCGGGAAAAATCCCTCTCACCCCGACATATGGGCTATAAGCACGGCCAAGGCCGCTATATCTCTGTTTACAGCTCACTGGGGGGAGCTTGGGGGATGCCCCCCTGGTTTTGACGGGTTTGGGTCTCAGCTCCGGGGCCCCCTCCCTTTTAAAAACCCCAGGGCGGGGCAGGGGTTTTTTTCCCCCAAGGTCCTCTTTGGCACCCCGGGGCCCATACAAACCAGGCCCTTTGAAATTTTAAACTGTCTTTTGGAAAACCCTCCACACACAGGTCGGGGGCCCCGTGGGCGGCCCCCGAAAAAAACGACGGGTGGGTGGGTGACAAGGAAAACTTGTGTCAGGGGAAGGGGGGTGTGCGATAACGGGCGAAATCCCTGGCCGCGCTTAAAAATCGGTAGGGCTGGAGCACATCCCCCTTTCCTGGCACATGTCATGAAACCGGTCGGCCCGAAAAAATTTTAAAAGCACCCGGGGCCGGACTGCCTGCTGAGGAAAGGGTCGAAGTCTGAGTTCGGGCCCCTTTCCCCCATTCCCCAAACCCCGCCTCGTCCCGCCCGGCTGCGTTTCAGCGTCAGCTCCCGGGCCCCCCCGTTAACCGTCTCATTGTTGACTTTGGGAACAGCGGAATTCCACCCTCCCCCATCTCCCGATTGGGCCCGCAGCGCAATGGCTTTAAACCCAAAATGAAGTTACACATGGGGCCCGACAAGGGACGGTGCCCGGGCCCTCGGGGGTTTGAGGCCCCCCGGGAAATGGAGGCAGGGGAAAGAGCCTGCACCATCCTTGCCAGTTTTGAAGAAAGCCACCAAAAAAGGGGCAGTGCGGGCGATGCCCTGTCAGCCTGACCATTGTGGTGATCCTAGTTTTTGAACATCCCTTTTACACTCTAAACAACGGTCCCCCCCCCAGCGACGGGGGAGGGGACGGACACATAAAGCGAACAAAAAAGGGGCCTTTCCCCTCCGTTGAATCCACAAGGCCCGAAAAGTTTCTCCCTTTAACGGGCTTCATTAGGGGATGGTTCGGGGGGCCAGGGGTAGTGCAAGGCCCCGCATCCTCCCCAGGGGGCATCATCTTTAGGCAAGTAAGGGGTGGGGTTGAAGCTGGGCCGAAGCCCGCGGGAAAAGGGGGGGGAGGAGGAGGTAAATTTTTAACACCGACTTTCCAAAGTCCCTTTCCATGGAAAGAGGGTTTGGGGCGAATTTAGCGGAGGAGGAAGATTTAGGAAGATCATTTGCTAGTGCCCCCACCCAGAAAGGGTTGGGGAAATTTAAGGGGGGTCCCAAACCTCCACATGATTTCTTGGATGCTCCCCTTTCCTCCAAAATGATCCTCGCAAAAAGGCCCCTCAAAAATTTAAAAACAGTTACCGGGTGGCCCCCCTCCGGTTCCCCCGGGACAAAAAAAACTCCGCACTTTCCCTTCCCACCCCCAAATAAGAGAAAAAAGGGCGGAAATGGGGGACCTTCGATTGATAAAACGGGAGATCTGTTGCGTCTCTTCCCCTTCTTAAAATGTCCGGTGGAAAACATCAGCGAAAATGACACATAGGTGCCAATTACCGAGCGGCAGCAGCACGGAAAAGGTGGCAAACCCCTAATGGGTGCCCCTCGGGCAATCTTTTTACCACCCCCAAACCCAACGCATGCAAGGCGGGGCACACATCCAAAAAACCAGAGCCCAATTTAAGGGATCATGATGCCAAACTGTCTGCGCCCTAAACAACCCGATTTTTTTTTGTATGTTTTCCCCCGGCCCCAAAATTTGATTCCCTGGGGTATCCAAAAGGGAAACAAATTTGGCCCGAGCTCCTGGGCCACACCATAGAGGGTTTTGGCCTCCCACAGCCAGCGTTATATCTTGAGGGGAAACCTTCAGCACAGCTGGAGGAGTCATTACAGCCCAAAACGCATCCGGTTTCCACAGATAATGTGGATCTTTTGACTTTCATCAAGATGAATCGGGCATGGATCTCTGATGTTTTTTTGGCCCCAATCGCCGAGGCCCACCAAAATTATTTTTCCCGGGTCTACTTCACATTCCTCTTCAAACAGAAATGGCCTTTTGGAAAACTTTTTTTTTAAAATGTTTCATTTCTTATCCAATTTTTTTTTCTCTTTTCCCAACTTTTTTATTTTGCGGGTTTTGCGGGTGGGGAGACTGTAAAAGACAGCAATTTTTTTATGAAAACACCGTATTCCATTTACCATTTTTATTTTTTAGAATTTTTTTTCCCTTGGTTCCCAAGGGGTTTTTAGGGCATATTGCTGTGAGAAAACAGCTTAATTTAAGGTCCCCTTTTGGGAAAAGAAATGTGGCTTTTTTGTGGCATTTTTTCCCTCACAATTTTATAATATTTGGGTGAGAAAATCATATTTTTTTTAAATTTTTTTTTGGGGGCGTTGCCCCCGGTGAGAAATACAGCAATAATCATTTGGGCCTTTGGAACAGAAAAAGGGGGCTTCTTTAAATTTGGCCCTTTCTCCCTCAAAAATTTTTTTAAAAGTGGGTGAGAAGCATTTTTTTAATTTTTTTTGGGGCATGCTGCTTTGAAAGCAGGGAAAACTACAAAAGGGCCCCATTATAAAAAAATGTTTTTTTCTAACCGACATTTGTTCTTCCCCAATTTTTCCAAAGGGCCCAAGGGGGGGCATGCTTTGAAATTTTTGGGGGGGATTTTGCTGTGACTGCAGGGATACTACAGGTCCTATTTTAAAAAAAAAATTTTTGTTTTTTAACAAAACATTTGTTTTTTCACAAAATTTTCCAAAGGGCCCAAAAGGTTTAAGCTTTGAATTTTGGGGGGGAATTTTTGGGTGGGGAAAATGCAGCTATAAAACAGTCCTATTATAAAAAAAATGTTTGTTTTTTAACCCGACCCTTTGGGTTTTCACAATTGTCCCAAAGGGCCACAAGGGCATGCTTTAAATTTTTTGGGGGGATTTTGGGCGGGGGACATGCACTTTATCTATGGTCCCTATTATAAAAAAAATTTTTTTTTCTAACAGACATTTGTTCTACAAAAATTGTCAAAAGTTGGGGTCATTTGGGGCATTTTTTGAATTTTTGGGGGGATTTTGCTGTGACATGCAGCATACAAAAGGCCTAATTTTTAAAAAAAAGTTGTTTCTAACAGACATTTTTTTTCTTCACAATTGTCAAAAGGGCTCAAGGGTGATGGGGCTGTCAGAAACAGGGAAAAGGTAGGACCCTGTTAATGGGCCCCCATATTTCCAAAAATTTCTTGTTTTTTTTCAAAATTTTTTAAAAATAGCATATCAAACCCTTATTGAGATAACCCATTTTTAAAACAATTAAAAAAAAAAAAAAAAAAGAAAAAAAAGGGGGCATGGGGGGAAAAATTTCCATTTCCCATTTTAAAAAAAAAAGTTTTTTTTTTTCCCCAAATTAAAAATACTAAAAAAAATTTCATTTACAAAAAATAAACCCGGGAAAAAAATAAAAAAAATTTTTTTAAAAAATTTTAAAAACCCCAAAAATTTTCAAAAACTTGAACCCCCCCCGAAAATGTTAAAAAAAAATTCCCCGAAAAGGCCCGGAAAATTTTTTACCCAAAAACCCCCCTGGAAAAAAAAAAAACAAAAACCCCCAAAAACCCCAACCCCCCTTAAATTTAAAATTAAAAAAATCCCCCAAAAAAAGGGCCCCCCCGGGGAAACCCTTGACCTTAACCCCCCGTTTTTTCCCCCCAAGTTAAACCCCCCCAATTAAAACCCCCCCCCCCTCCCCCCCCCCCCCCTAACCCCCCCAAAAACCCTTAAAAAAAAACCCAAAAAAAAAATTTGGAGAAAAAATTTTAATTCCCCCCCCCCTTAAAACTAAAATTTTTTGGTTGAAACCCCCCCTTTTTCCTTCCCATTTTTAATCCCCCCCAAAAAAAAAAAATTCCCCTCCCCGGGTTTTGGGGCTCATTCTGGGCCCAGGGCAGGGTAAAAAAACAAATTTTCCCGTGAAACCCAAAAAGGTTGAAAAAAAAACCAAATTTTTTTTCCCGCACTTTTTAATCGGGGGCAAAGAGGGTTTTGGGGGTCCCGCTGTTTCCCAGGACAGGTATGTCAATGTCCATTTAAACTAAAATTGGGGGTTTAAAAACTCCTTTTTTTTTTTTCCCGGGACTTTTTTTAAACTTGGTCATGCAGTTTGGGGGTCAAAGCTGTGGCCCGGGCAGGGGATAGGGCAATTCCCCTTGGGAAAATAAAATGGTGGTTCAAAAACTCCTTTTTTCCGGCCTTTTTTAAAAAAAGGGGGTCATTTCAGGTTTGGGGGGGCCCCTGCTGCGTTCCAGGACAGGGGTATTTAATGTCCAGTTCAAGTAAAATGATTGTTCAAATCATACTGCCTTCTGGCACTTTTTAATTTGTGGGTCATGCAGGTTTAAGGCTCATGCTGTGGTGCAAGACAGGGATAGTGAATGGTCTGTGATTTTTTTTCTGTGGCTTTTATAACCTAAGTGTGTTGCCTAAGATGTAGCACGTATCCATTTGACTGTTGTGGATGTTAATTCCAGCTTCTCCAGCCCTGTTTGGGTGTAAGAATGAAGGTGTTGTTGCTCTCCCATAGACTTTAATGGTCATCGGCGATCATCTATCATCGACCATCGAATATCTTGTCGATGATGGTCGACTATCGACCATCGACCGATGTCGATGGCCAACGTAATCGCTCAACACTAATAAAAATATAAAATGTCATAAAAAAAATGTCAAGCAAATTAAATTCTTACAAGCAATTAAAATATTATATAAAATGTGTTTTGAAAGGAGGCCATATAGAGATTTATAAACTATGATTCAGCCACTCCTATGCTATTTTACAGGTGACTGAGCTAGTTGCTGTCATTGACCCAAAAGCAAGACCTCATTCTCCTTTTTTTTACTTTCACTAATTTCTCAAAAATTCGATTCGGCCAATTCACAGAATTTTCCCCAAAAATTAGTTTTGTTCCGAATCTATTCGCGATGAATCTTATTAAAAAATAGATATTTCCTGGCTGCAGAGAACCTGTATGGTGTTGTAGAACATTGTGCCATGAAGAAATATGCATAGGGAGCATGGTTTGGTATTGAAACAATGCTGTGATTTAGTATGACTCACAGATGACAGGTGCAGCTCTTAGAATCGCTTCACACTTCACTCATCTGGGCAGTTATGGGATGAAACTGACCAAATAACTGAAGTGGGAACACAGCCTGACAGGGTAATGTCAGCGCCAGCTAGAAAGAACTGAACACAGGGCCAAGATCCAACTACAGCGTCAAATAGCGCACTCCTTTTAAACCGTCATCAAATGATTCCCACAGAATATGATAGAACCTATTCTGTTAAACGCTGATACATGTAGTGACCCCCCTCCCCCACCGCACACGCCCATGTGTCGGCAGTAATTTTGTCAAATAACTTATTTGCCTAAAAAAAAACTTTGAAATACAGTTTGTGTTTTTGTCAAATACACACATCTCCATTACAGGCAGGTTATTATTTTAGGATATTGTTCTTTGCGCCAAAGAATTACTTTTTTGTTCAAAAGGTATGTCAGACAGAGAGGTGGCAGGCCCTTCACATGGGAGGGGCAGATGTTCCTGGAGAAGACACAAGTCACAGCACAGTAAGGGGACGTCGCAGCAGGGGTGACTTGGTGAGGCAATAGCTACCTGTATCAACTAGCAGCTGTGTGTTAATCACCAAGCCAACAGTTCTTGAATGGTTGACTATGTCATCCACTTTCTCCCAGATGACATCTGACAACCCCAGCCAGGAATCGGTGGGTTCGTCAGACACAACTTTTAGTTAGCCCTGGAGCAGGTCAGGGGCCCTCACCTTTCCTCAAACCGTCTCTATCTCGTTCGGTTCCCTCAATCAGAGAACAACTATATGCTTTGGGCTCTGCACCACTATACAGCAAGGACAAAGTATTTGAGGACATGAGCAGCTACTGGGCAGCAAAGAAGTGGGGTAGACATCCACTGCTTCTTGCAGTAGGCGGGTAAGTAGTGATGTGGAGAGTGGCATGGGAGGTTATGTTGCGAGCAGTCAGGTTCTGTACACCGAGACCATTGAGGAGGACAGCAGTGATGGGCAAACACTAATCAATGATGATGTAGCTGATTGCACTTGGGAGCCGGGTGAAGCAAGGGCTTCATTATCATTGTCGGGAGAAGAGGGCGGCAGCTTGCGTGTCAGACAGCAGCGCAGCCAGCAAGTAAGTAGTATGGCCAGGAGTCCTTCAAATTCAAATAACAGTGGCACACTATGGACTAAGGAAACTATCAGAAAGGACATAGGAATTTTGGAAAAGGCATTACTGCTAACTAGAATACATGAAAAAAATTCTGAGGCTCTTAGTTCACACTTTTGGCCAAAAATGCTTAAGCCCACCTCCGCAACTTCACCGGGACCTCAGTACAGGTGGGTACTACGCTATTGTTACCTCTATTGGGTCCTGTTCAGACCTGCATACTTTAAGGAGCGAAGATACCTGCTTCAAAGAACACTGCACTGATTTAAAACCTGAGGAAGTGGGTGGGGTGTACAAAAACCAAAATGGAGGCAACCACTCCTCCCTACTTATAATCAAAAACAACACTTGGCTTTGCACAAAAGAACTTTGTTTGAAAAAACAAATGCGCACTGGTGTGGCTGCAATACATATAGACATTCAAATTCAAATAACTGTGGCACACTATGGACTAAGGAAACTAAACAGAAAGGACATAGGAATTTTGGAAAAGGCATTACTGCTAACTAGAATACATGAAAAAATTCTGAGGCTCTTAGTTCACACTTTTGGCCAAAAATGCTTAAGCCCACCTCCGCAACTTCACCGGGAAGTTGGCCAGGAGTCAGCAGGGTGGCAGCAGAACGATTTCGGGAGAAAAATGACCATGAGGTAGACCATCCGCTTCGCAGGTCCCTTCCGGCACAGAAAGTAGTGGCGCAGGGGCTCACCAAGGCAGCGGTGTTAGCAGTCAGTCAGTCTGGAGCATTGGTAGTAAAATCACCTACTATGCGGTGTGGCAGTTTTTTGCCAAGACACTGAAGGAGGCAAACATGGCTATATGTAGAATCTGTGGGCAGAAAGTGAAGCATGGGCAAGGACCTAATGTTGGTACCACGGCTCTGCGTCAGCATATGCAGCAACACCACCCAGTGCCTGGGAGAAACATGTCTCAGATATGGTGGTCCATCCTGCCGCAGCAACAGCAGCAGCACCCAGTGGCACAAATCCCATTTCAGGCAGTCAAGGCTCCACCACCTATGCCGAAGGGAGCTGTCTGTTTTTCCCATCATCTACCGGTCCAGATGCTCCTGCTCCTCGCTACTCATCCCACCAGCAGTCGTTCACCAAGGCGATTGCCAAGAGACAGCAATATGTGTCCACCCATCCTACAGCGCAGAAACTGACCGTGCTCCTGTCCAAGTCGGTGGTACAGCAGCCCCTCCCTTTTCAAGTGGAGGACTCTGCACTGTTTAGGGAACTGATGGCTTGTGCCAAGTCCCAAGCCATAATTTTTTTTTTTTTTTAAGGCAATACCAGCCTTGCACAAATATGTAGAAGAGAAGGTGGGCCAGTTCTCGAGCCTGTCAGTGTCTTCCAAAGTGCACAACAGCGCGGACATGTGGAGCTGTAACTACGGTCAGGGACAGAAAGACAAAATCAATTCCTAGCTTTCTCTGCAACAACTGACAATAAGAACCATGGTGATAGAAAATGGAAAGAACATGATGTCTGCCCTGTGCCAAGGAGGGCTGAGCCATGTGCCCTGCATGGCGCACGTGTTTATTCTGGTTGTCCAACGGTTCCTCAAATCTTCCACCCATCTGCAAGACATTCTAAAAATGGCCAGGAAACTTTGCATGCACTTCAGCCATTCCTACACACCAAGCACACCCTCCGTGAACTGCATTGGCACAACAGCCTCCCCCGACATAGGCTGAAATGCTACGTTTTCAGCCATTGGAATTCCAGCCTCCATATGTTGGACCGACTCTATGAACAAAGAAAGGCCATTAATGGTTTCTTGATGATCCAAGTGGACAGGAGTACTCCCCTGTATAATTTTAAATTCAGCCAGTGGCATCTTATGCGTGACACCTGACGTTTGCTCAGGCCCTTTGAGGAAGCCACGTTATTGGTCAATCGTCAAGACTACGGGATTAACAACATCATTCCACTGCTTCATGTCCTGGAACAAATGCTGCAACATCTGTCTGGTCAGGGGACTGGAGATGTGGCTACTACATCTCAAGACCACATGAGTAAGGTGGGGGCTGAACTGTAGGAGGAGGAGGAGGACATTGGAGCAAGCAAAGAGTGTTTTTTCTACTCAGGTGACAGGAGAGGAGGAGCAGAAGCAGCCGGAGGAGGTAGAGGGAGATGAAGAAGACGAGGCAGATGACCCAGACACACCGTGGCAGTATACAGTGGAGATGGAGGAAGCGAGTCCCTCAGAGTCACTTGCGCAGATGGCCCGCTGCATGCTGATTTGCCTGGCTAGTGACAGCCGAATAGTCACCATCCGGCAGAGGGATGACTTCTGGCTCTCCACCCTCTTGGACCCTCACTACCGGTCCAAAATGGAGGGCATTTTTTCACCTGCTGAGAGGGTGGACAAACTCAAGTACTATGGAGACATCCTATGTAGTCAGTTGGCCGCTGCCTATCTGCGCCATTGTCCATCCTCTAGTAAGTCTGACCAGGGGGTTCCTTAGCGCTCACGTACCACTGCCAGGATTTCCACACACCAATGCCTTATTCATCAGATTAGATCAGCCATGCCGCCTCACCCAAACTTTGACAAATGAGTCTGGATTCTTCTGGCTACCTGCCTCAGCTACTATTATGATGCTGCCATCTGCCTGATGTCACACATCTGCTTCCAGCTCCTACTTCTGCCACCCACCAATCTTACCAGGGACTGGTAATGCCACCCACCTTCCCACTCTTCACTGGCCAATTAGTACCTTCGATGATACCCCCCCCCCATCATTCTCTCCTCATCTGCTGCAACTGCGCCCCACCCCAGGCTATTTACCAATTTACTCTCTGGATTATGCTGATGCCCACCACCTCCTCAATACTCCCCACTCCACCACCTCAAAATGATTCATGTCCCTCAGGGGCCTATCGTTCTGTTGCTGCTTCCCCCCCTCCACACTGGAAATTTTGACCACTCTGTAGCCTACTCTTTCCCGCCACCTCCAAAATCGTCTTTGTCCCATCTGTGGCCCTCATGCGCAGCCACCTCCACAATCTTATATTGCCCTTTCTTTCCAAACCATGTTTGCCGCTCCCCTCCACAACGTCATTGTCCACGGCCTACTCATCTCCGGCCAACTGACCCTCTCTTCTCAACCACCCTGTTTTTTCGTAATGCTTTTTCTACCCTTTACCCCCCTTTTAAACGTTTCCACTATTTTGGTTTTCTCCTTTTTTTAATCTGTTAAAAGGGAATAAAAGGCAAAGACAACAGTTTGGTTTTAGGAAAAGGGCCAAAGGCCAAAAAAAACATGTCCTTTGTTTGCATAAAAAATGTCATGATTAGATACCAAAAGCAGGAGGGATACAAAACACGAAAAATGCAAATATCCTATCCTTTTCATGTCTTTTTTTCAATCAACTCCTGTTTTTTTTTTGGGGCTTTAGAAATACTGAGGGTTATTTACCATTGATGGGGGAAAACCGAAAGGGAAGTATGACATGGCCCTTTTTGGTTTGCATCAGGATTGTCTATGATTAATAATTATTGCCGATTTGAAAGGGGACACGATATCAAAGGAAGGGCAAAATGATCATAAACAAGCAAAAATACGCCCCCCAAACCCCTCCATCTTTTCGGGGGAGGACCTACTGATCAGCATTTAACAGGACAGTTTTCTATATAATCGGGGAATTATCACCACAAAAGGAAAAAATAATTTTTTTGCACGAGAAAAAATATCCCAAAATAAAAAAAACGCTAGTTCAGAACAGGTGTGTATATAACACACAACGGTATTTAAAAGATGTTTCACCTTAAAAAGTGAAAAAAAAAACTGTTTTTTGCCCCCAAGACAAATCCCAAAAAAAACCGGTCAGGAACATGTTCCAAGGGGAAAACACACACTTTTTGGGTTAAATTTTTTTTAACACATAAATATAAAACGGGGTATTTTGGGACAAAACAAAAAAATAACCGCCTGTAATGGGTATTTCAATGACAAAAACACAACTAAAATTTTAAATTTTTTTTTTTTAAACAAATAAGTTATTTTTCAAATTAAAAGCTGAAACCTTCTCCAAACCCTTTTATGGGGGGTCCTACACGATCAACTTTAAACAAAACGGGCTGTCATAATCTGTGGGAAACATCGAGATGGTGTAAAAAAAAGTGTCCTTTGATGCTATGTGGATCTTGGCCCCTGCCTTTTTTCTACTGGGCGCCCTTACTCTTCACCATTCCCCTCAGTTTTTGGTCATTTTGACCCTGTTACTGCCAAAGAATAATGTAACGATTCTAAACGGGGTCTGCATCGATTTTCATACAAACACGCATTATCCCCTTGCCAAATTGGAAGGGAGTTTGCCGCCACTGAGCACTCCCCATTTAATGCTGGGGAGGGTGGGACTGGGGGTGCAGGGAAAATGAGGCCCGCAATGGTAAACATCAGAAAAATGGGGGGGGGAAAAGTGTGAAAGGCTACCTATTTTGGGACACCCCAAAAAATTTGCAAAATTGGGAATGAGGGGGGGAAAACAGCTCAGAAAAAGCTTCTGCACAAACCTACCCCCTTCTCTCCCGAAATGGGAAAAGGAGGCAGGGTACAGAATTTTTATATTGGGACTCCAAATTAGGGGCAAGACGGGGAATCGAAACAAAACCGGGGTCCAACAGTAGGTTGTTAAAACCCGGGCCCCCGGTTCGCAATCGCGGATCGGGTGACAACTGCGGGGGGGGCTGGAAATCCACTGATGGCCACATTGGCACCAATGAAAAAAAATTAAGGTAGGTGGATGTCCTTAAAAAGAATCAGGCCCCTTAAGGGGAAAAGCTCAAGGCAAGGACCTCCAGAGTAATATTTTCAAAAAATATTACCTGTTCCACGAGCCACACCAGAGAGGCAGAGGGAGATTAGAGAGGTGAATAAGTGGCTCAAAAATTGGTGTTGGAAAGAGGGATTTGGGGTTTTTTGGAGACTGGGCTGACTTCTGTCTTGGCTACAGCTCTATGCTAGGGATGGGCTGCATTGACCTAAATGGGGAGGGTGCAGCTGTTTGGGGGACAGAATGACCAGGAAGTTGAAGGAATATTTAAACTAGAGACTGGAGGAGGGTAACTACAAAGATAGCATGTAAGAAAGTGAAGATAGAGAGCTGAGAATTAATTATAAATCAGAGGGTGGAGTTGAGGGAGGGGGTGTAGCAATATTAAAAATATCAGGGAGAAATGAAAAAAAAACTGAAAAATCTAAAAATTGCAGCTGACCAATGCCGGGAGTCTGACCAACAAAATAAAATGAACTAAAATTTAACTATAGCTGAAGAAAAATATGACATAGTGGGGATAACAGAAGCATGCGGGGAAGAGAGCTACGACTGGGGCGGTTAACTTACAGGATTACATACTATTTAGAAAGGATCGTAAAGACCGGAAGGGGGGAGGTGTCTATCTCTATGTAAAATCCTGTCTGAAGCCAACACTGCGGGAAGATATAGGTACAGGTAATGAACAAGTGGAATCATTATGGGTAAATATACATGGGGGTAACAATAACAATATAATACTAATAGGGGTGTGCTATAGACCCCAAGTATAACAGAACCCATAGAAGATGTGCTCCTCAGGCAAATAGATGAGGCGGCTAATCAGAATGAGGTGATTAGTATGGGCGACTTTAACTATCCCGACATCAATTGGGAATCTGAAACCTGTAGCTCTCACAAAGGAAACAGGTTTTTGTCAAAACTAATGATAATTACCTTTGCCAAATGGTGAAGAACCGACTAGAGGAAGGCCCTTCTAGATTTAATATTGACTAATAGACCTGACAGAGTAACAAAGGTTCAGGTTGAGGGGCACCTTGGAAATAGTGACCCATAATATAAAAAATTTTTCCTTTTAAAATCCTTCAATAGAGTTTTTTGTCAAGGAGCTACAAAAACCCCTGAATTTTTTGGAAGGCTAATTTTATTCTGCTTTTGGGGGGCCCTAAACCGTATTGACTGGACAATTGTTAAATATGGCAGAACTAATAATAAATGGGATATTTTTAAAAAATCCTAGGCTACCCCTGTGAGAGGGTACAACCTTATGGTAATAAAAATAATTAGAAACAGGAAAACCCCAATGTGGATCAACAGGGAAATTAAAAAGAGGCAATAAAAAACAAAAAAAAGGGTTTCACCTACTAAAACAGGAGAAATAGTGAAGAGGCACTAAGAAGCTATAGGAAAAAAAAATAAAGTGTGTAAAATAAAGATAAAGGAAGCAAAGCTGCAGACGGAAAGACGTATCGCCATAGAAAGTAAAACTAACCCCAAAATATTTTTTAACTATATAAATACTGATGGAGAGACAGTAGAGGGCAATGAGAAAAAAGCAAACCTATTAAACACTTTTTTCTCCACTGTATTTACCGAGGAGGATGAGCTTCCTGTTGAACAGAGGGATGAGGTAAACTCCAACTTAACAGTTTCTTGTCTTACCCAAGAAGAAGTGCAGCTCTGTCTTAAGAAGATTAAAATAGACAAATCCCCTGGTCCAGATGGCATACACCCACGTGTCCTAAGGGAGTTAAGTGAGTCATAGAAAAGGCCCCTATTCTTAATATTTATGGACTTTTCTAATAATGGGTATGTCCCAAGGATTGGCGCAATAGCAAATGTGGTGCCAAAAACAAAAAGGGGTCAAAAAGTGATCCAGGAAACTATAGGCCGGTAAGTTTGACCTCTGTTGTAGGTAATATGTTTGAAGGTTTTCTCAGAGATGCTATCCTGGAGTATCTCACTGACAATAAATGTATAACCCCATTCCAGCATGGGTTTATGAAGGATCGGTCCTGTCAGACTAATTTTCATCAGCTTCTATGAGGAAGTCAGTGCTAGACTGGGTCGGGGTGAGGCACTGGATGGTCCCAAAATCTAGATTTTTCTAAAGCATTTGATACATTTCCACATAAAAGGGTTGGTAAGTAAAATGAGAACGCTTGACTGGGGGGGAAAACGTGTCAAGTGGGTAAGCAACTGGCTCACTGATAAAAAAACAAAGGGAAGTAAAAACGGTGCATACTCTGACTGGATTGCTGTTACTAGTTGGGGTACCACAAGGGCAGTAAAATTTGGGCCCCATCCTCTTCAACATTTTCATTAACGATCTTACACATGGATTGCACAGTAAGAATATCGAAACTTTGCAGACGATACAAAGCTCTGTAAGGTAATCAACACAATAGAGGATAATGTGTTATTACTAGTGTTGAGCGATTACGTTGGCTATCGACATCGGGCGATAGTCAATAGTCGGCCACCATCGATAAGGTTTTTCGATAGTGAGCATCGATTATGAGCGATGACCTTAAAGTCTATGGGAGAGCAACAACACCTTCATTCATACACCCAAACAGGGCTGGAGAAGCTGGAATTAACATCCACAACAGCAAATGGATACGTGCTACATCTTAGGCAACACACTTAGGTTATAAAAGCCACAGAAAAAAAACCACAACACCATCACTATCCCTGTCTTGTACCACAGCATGACCCTTAAACCGCATCACCCACAAATTTAAAAAGTGCCAGAAAAGGGAGTATGATTTGAACGATCATCTTACTTGAACTGACAAATTGAATATCCCTGTCCTGGAATGCAGCATGAGCCCCAAACCTGCATGACCCCACAAATTTAAAAGTGCCGAAAAAAAGGAAGGAGTCTTTCAACCACCATTTTAGTTTCACTGGACATTGATATACCTGTCCTGGGCCACAAGCATAGCCCCAAACCTGCATTACCCCCACATTTAAAAAGTGCCCGGAAAAAGGAGTTTTCACCACCATTTTAGTTTCACTGACATTGAAAAT